>JAQQSW010000247.1:0-22500 GCA_028646575.1 Pseudocheirus occidentalis
CAGAGTTCTATACTTAACACTAGGTTACTAGGATCTACTTAACATCTGATCAAACAAATTAGTTACCATTATAATATACTCACTCTTCTTTGGTCTGATCTCTGGAGGAAACTCTGCCAATTATATTTCCCTGGAGGTTACTTTTATTTTTTTTCACTCTGCTCCCTTTCTCCTTGTAAAACATTTGTATATGTGTGTGTGGGGGGGAACAATTTGATAGGACATAGTGCAATGGAAAGATTCTGGATTTTGGAATCAGAGGTCCTGAATTCAAATACTAAGCCTATCACTTATTCCCTGAATGAACTGACAAATGCTAGTAAACTTCTTTGGGCTTCAGTATTTTCATGTGTAAGATAAGGATACTTGGTTAAATGTCCCATAAGATCCTTTCCAGCTGTAGATCAATGGCCCTATGGTATCAGTGCTTAGTGAACTAATGATTTCTTTGCTGCAGGCCATTTATGAATAAGAATCATCCTCAACACAGTCAATGAGGACTGATATACTCTGATTGCTACTTCCTTTGGTGAGACGGACCCATCCTAATGCTGCCTCTTCTATTTTACAACAGTTCTAATTATCAGAATTTCTCTTTACCTCAACTCCATTTGTCTTTTTTGGGAACTTCCATAGATTTTTCTGATATTTACAACTGTGGACAAACAAAACAATATTAATCTCACTATTAGTTGAGAGTCCATCAGACACTTGGCTGTCAAAGCAATTCCCATAGGAATCTGCTCTTCTCTAGCTAAAGATACTTAATTCCTTCAATTGATCCTCATGATGAGTCTACTTGCAATGCTTCTCCATTCTGTTTACCTCCCTCTGACTGTTGCTTAAATCATCAATGTTAGCAAACACGCATTTATTAAGCACCTACTAGGTGTCTAGATATTGTGCTAAGCTATAGAGGTATAAATAAAGGGGGAAACCATTACTTGTTCTCAAAGAACTCAGTTTACTAAGGAAGATGACATGCAAACATACATTGTAATATGTAGCTATTCAGTCATTTTTAGTTGTCTCCAGGGTGTTATCCCTTTTGGAGTTTATTTGGCAAAGATACTGGAGTGGTTTGCCATTTCCTTCTCCAGCTCATTTTAGAGATGATGAAACTAGGGCAGACAGAGTTAAGTGTTTTTCCCAATGTCATACAGCTCTTAAATGGTTGAGGCCACCTAGCTAGCCATATATTATAATATGCAACATGCATATTTTCTATATATTATACACAAATACATATACATTTGTGCATTGATATGCACATATACAAACACATGTACAAATAAACACATGCATGTGTACACATGGAAAGAGCCAGTAGAGACAGAGACAGAGAACACAAATTGTGGATGATCTCAGAAGAAAGTCACTATGTTGAGGAGGAAGATTCTTGAAAAATGTTGGATTATTAACTTAAATGAAACTATTGAAATCAGGAGGTGGGGAGGGGAAGAAAATACACTGGAACATTCAAGAATAGGGATCATCCAGCAAAAGAACTGACAAGTCAAAGAAAGAGTATTGTGTGGGTCAAATAATATTTTAGCACACAAACTTGAACACAAAATTTCAAATATATTCTGAGTAGGGACAAAACAAATGAAAATCAAAGAAACTGAGGGGAGCCAGAGTCAAGATGGTGGCATAGAAGCAGGAAAATGCCACTGCTCTCACATGGCCACCTCCAATACCCATAAAATATGACTCTAAACAAATTTTATGACTCCAAAACCCACAAAAATACACCTGCCTCTGAAGGCAGCTTGGCCGAAGGGGCTCATCACAGTAGTGGAAGATGAAACCAACCAGGCCTAAATCATGGCTTAGCCCCAGGGCAAAGAAGAACAAGCAGGACAAGCTTTAGCTGGAGCCTTCAGGAGAGTAGATCAGTGGCAATTGTGACAGTTTCCAGAGTTATCAAGACAGAAGAAATAAAGACTAAGGGAAAGGTCGCTTTGGGGGAGAAAAGTGGTCTGGCCAAACTGCCTCCAGGGCAAGGAAGTGGCAGAAGTGCTGGCCCTGCAGTGGCTTCCACCTGGCTGCTTCAGAGCTCCTGGCCTGCAGACTGCAGGGGGGCTGCCAAGCAATTGTTCAGAGTCTAAGAGCTCTTGAGTTGAGCAGCCTAGATCCAGATTGTTGTCTTGGGTGATGGTCCTGGGGTCTGTTTTCAGTGAAGCAAAGCTTTTGGGGGCTTTACCAGCCTCCTAATGCCTCTGATAGCTATGAAAACCCCGGTAATTTGGGAGAAAGCTTTCCCTTCTGGAAGCAGAGTTCCACAGAGCTAAAAAGACAAGTAATTCACTGGCAACATGAGCAGGAAAAGGAAGCAAAGTAAGAAGAGCAACCTAACTCTAGAATCCTTTTTTGGGGACAAAAAGAATCAAATCATGGAATGGGAAGAAGACAACACAGTCAGAAATCCCACACCAAAAGCTTCCAAGAAACATGGACTGTCTAGAAGCCATAGATCAGCTTAAGAAGGATTTTGAAAACCAAACAAGAGAAATGGAGGAAAAATTGGGAAGTGAAATGAGAGAGAAGAAAATTATGAAAAGAGAGTCAACAACATGACTGAAGAAAATAACATCTTAAAAATAGATTAATTCAAATGGCAAATGAGGCCCAAAAAGCAAATGAGGAGAAGAATGCCATAAAAAGTCAAATTTGCCAGATAGAAAAAGAATATCAAAATCTTTCTGAAGAGCATAATTCCTTCAGGATGAGAGTGGAGCAAATGGAAACAAATGACTTTATGAGAAACCAAGATACCATTCATTAAACAGATCCAAACAAATGAAAAAGAAGAAGGCAATGTGAAATATCTCCTTGAAAAAAAGACACTGACCTAGAAAATAGACCCAGAAGAGACAATGTAAAAATTATTGGATTGCCTGAAAGCCATGAACAAAAAAAGGACTTAGAAAGCATCCTTCAAGAAATTCTCAAGGAAAATTGCCCTGATATTTTAGAACCAGAGAGCAAAATAGAATTCGAAAGAATTCACCAATCACCTCCTGAAAAAGATCCAGTAATGCTAATTGAATTTGGGGATACCTCTTACTTGACTTGGATTTTGGGTTGAGTGTTAAGACCCAGAGCTTGTGAATCCCACTTGTTGGATGGTCTTGTTGACGTGAAGACACAGAGCTGAACTGGGAGGAGCTATGAAATGAAAGAAAGGCTCAAGCCCAGAGAAGGCTAGAAGAAGTACTTTTCAGAGAGCAGTATCCAGTATCATGGAGCCTGAGTTGCTTCAGAGGAAGACTGCTGAGAGCCCATTGGAGCTGCCCAGGACTTTTGAGCACTGTCACCTGGAGCTGCCAAGAACTGAGGAGGCATGGCTGTGATGCTGGTATTTTGTCTGTTTTGATGTTTTTTTTCCCAGATTCACCTGATGGTGGGCAGTGCTGGTGTCATAGAGGTCCTGGAACCTGGCTGTTGGTTCAGAAGCCCTGAAGAAGGATTTTCTTGTTGTATTTTCACACAAATCCTGGAAGGAGGCCTTGCTGATACTTTCAGCGGTCCTGGGACTTTTCTACATGTTGAGTGTGACTTGATGAGGACACTGGCTATGGCTTTGTTGAGCCTAGTCTCCCCAGGAACTGAGATTGCTGAGGGCTTGCCTTGAGTGAAGATGAAAGAAGGGTTCCCCTTGGGTTTTCAATGCTGATATTTTATATTGATCTTGTTATGGCTTAAGGGTAGATGGCCTTTTGTGCTCTCCTGTTCCCTTTTGAGAAAGTGCTTGGTGGTAATGGATGGTATTGTAATTACTTTGAGTCCAGGGGTGGGCAACCTTTGGCCTTTTTGTGATGATTGGAAACTGATCTCCATTTGAGAAGAGACTTTGACTAAATTAATGTACTGTCTAGGGGTGGAGTAATACCTGGATTGAATTAAGAACTTACTTGCTAAATGAATGTGTTATACTGTATTTAGACTTTCTCTGTTCTGTGAATGTTGGCTGAATAAATATGGTTTGCTATGCTGGTAATCTGAACCATGGAAGTTACCTTTGCTTAGTATTACAGATCCCCAAAATAAAACTCCTAGGAATATTAAAACCAGAATCTGGAGCCCCCAGATCAAAGAGAAATTATTATAGACTGCCAAGAGGAAGCAATTTGAATACTGTGAAACACAATTAGGATGACCTGTGATCTGGAAGCTTCTACAATGAGGGATAAAAGGGCCTGGAATATGATATTCCATAGATCAAGGGAGCTAGGATTAAAACCAAGAATCACCTACCCAGCAAAATTGAGTATAATGTTCCATGGGAAAATATGGTCATTCAGTGAGGTAGAAGACTTTCAAACACTCTTGCTGAAAAAAACCAGAGCTGAAAAGAACATTTAACACTGAAATACAAGAAGCATGAGAAGGCAAACATGGAAAAGAAATCATAAGGAACTTATTAAACTATTTACATGGAAAAACAATATGGTAACTTATGAAACTTTTCTCAGGATGAGGATAGGTGAAGGTAATACAAATGTATATATACATATACATACACACATGTCTATGTAGGAGGGTGTGTGTGTATATACATATATATATATCCATATGTATATATATATATATATTCATACAGGCATATGAATACCTATCTGAGTATGTGTATATATGTGTACATAGACAACACAGGATCAACTTAATAGGAAGGGATGATACTTTAAAAGGTGAAATTCTGAAGTAGGAGAGGATTAGCATGAGAGGAGACAAGAGAGACAGAATGATGTTAATTATCTCATATTGAAGAGGCTAGGAATAATTGTTTACAATGGAGGGGAAGAAGAGAAAGGCGAAAGGGAAAGGGTCAACCTTACTCTTATTGAATTTGGCTTAGGGAAGGAGTGAAATAAACTCTAAACTGGGTATCATGCCACACAGGAGAGTAGGGGGGATGGGGATGAGAGGTGGGATGACAGAGGGGAGGGCAGGGTCAGGGGGAGGGTTGCTGGAAGTACATACTTCTGTAAAGGGACTGGGTAGAGAGCAGAACAAGTGTGGGGGCAGGATAGGAAGGAGTGACATAATCAGTCTCTCACAATAGGTCCCCTGTGGAGATGTTCTGTGCAATTACATATGTATAGGCTGTATTGAATTGCTTGTCCTTCTTATGGAGGTGGGTGATGAAAGAGGAAGGGAATGAATGTAAAATTTAAAGTTCTATAATCAAATGTTAAAATATATATGTATAAAGATTATTATTAGTATTAACTATGTGCAACTGGGAATTAATGTATACTGGTACTGGGGTAGGGACACGAATCCTGTCCTACGAGAAAGTTAGAGGGGCTATGGGGGAGAACATAGGAGGGAGCAGATTAGGTGAGGAGCTTTACAGTGGGTTTGCTGTTTTGGGGTGGAAAGTAGGGAAAAGATGGGGAGAAAAATTGTAGCTCAAAATCTTGTGGAAATGAGTGATGTAAAGTAGGAAATAAATAAATAAATTCAGAATGAAAAAAAAAGAAATGAGCCAGCAAAGGCAAAAAAAAGTGCTAAATTAAAAAAAAAAGAAAATCAATGTGACTATTTACCTTAACTCTGCTTCTGTTTATCATTCTGCTCTCAAGGCTAATTGCTGGAGGAAAGCCATGCACCTTGAGCACAAGTAAAAAAGGCCTGTTAAGTCAAAACTTTCTTTTGTAAAATTTGACTCTTGGAAAAAATCAAATTCACTTGTGAAATAAAAACACTTTTTTCTGTTGCAAAAGAATTAATAAATGTATAAGTTATCTGTTAAAGATGCAATTTTTTGTTGAGAGCCATGTAAAGGAAAAAAATCATAATGAATGAAATTCCTCTTTGTTCTCCACTGCTTCTGATGGAAGGCAGAGTTTTTGGTTTTTAGGTTTGACTTTATATTTTACTCCAAGCTAATATTATCCAATTCCATGAAAGAGCTATGATAAATAAAAGGAGAAGGAATCAAGAAAAGAAAATAATAGAGGAAGAAAATCAACTCCAGGAAAATAAAAAGAAACAAAGAAACAAGATATAAATAGGATAGTTCCTGCAGTAAAGCCCTTCATCCAGAGTCAAGAAGCCTCATCATTCTGAGTTCAAATCTGTTTTCAGACACTTACTAGCTCTGTGACCCTGAGCAAATCACTTAACTCTGTTTGCCTTAGTTTCCTCTTATAAAATGAGCTGTATAAGGAAATGGCAAACCTCTCCAGGATATTTGACAAGAAAAACTGAAATGGGACAATGCAGAGTCAGATGTAGCTTAAAAACAATACCTAATAGAAAATATTTTGTGATATATTTCAGGAAAAAACACAACAAAAATTGTGTCAGAAATAATGATGTAATGAATTAGTGAGGCAATTAAATACAAATCAGTGTTTGAATGAATGAAAACATTTATTTTTACATGAGCCGAAACAGTAAGTAGTCTTGAAACATGAGTTTACTGAAGACACAATTGAGTCCTGGCCTGACTACTTGGAGACATGATTGAGTTTCTGACTTTTGAATTTGAATTTTCTCTTCATGACTGAAGATTTGCATAGCTAAGCTTGAATTGTTTCTTCATTATCTCATCAACTAGGTTTCCTCAATTCTTTCTTCTTCTATATATTTTTAAAAATTTCATTTATTGATAAACAAAAATATTCCTCATCATGATTTTTAGTTCCAACAATTCTTGTTATTTTGTATTTTTACAATTTTTTAAAATTTATAATAAAAAGCAAGATAGAAGAGTGGATAAAGCATTTTATTCAAAGGCAGAAAGAGCTGGGTCCGAATCCTGCATCTGTAATTTGTCATCTATGTGAAACCAGACAAGTCACCTATGTCCAAGAGCTTCAGTCTCTTTATTTGAAAAACTGAGACGGTAATCAATGATGTCTGTTTCCTTCTACATCTTAATCTATGGTCCTATAATCTAATGCCCACTTATTTTTGGACCATCATGATTATCATTGCATTAAAGAAGCAAATTATCTGGAAAGAACATAGTCAAAATAGATGGCATTGAATCGGAAGAGTGGGTTCTAATTATTAGTTTTACTTAATAGGATCTTCAATGTTTGGTGACTGATTTTTGCATCTAAACAATCTTCATTAGTCATTACATCAGTCTTACCTACATAAAAAGGAATACCTTTTTAAGTGTACTCCTTCAGTGATCATACATCCTTGACTTGAATACCTCCAATAACAGGGAACTTGCAACTTCCAGAATCACTTCGTTACTATTTGGGGTAACTACAATAACTACAATTTAGGAACTTAAAAAAAAATCTCACAATTGGCTTTTAGAAACTTACAACCATTGTTCACAGTTTTGCCTTCTGGGGCTATACAGAAAAAAAAATAAGTAAATCACTTTTCCACCTTTCATTTTCACTATTTCAAGAATAGTGTGGGCACCTAGGGAGTGTACTGAATAGAGTGTCAGGCCTGGAATCAGAAAAATCTGAGTTCAAATGTGGCTTCAGACACTTATTGTATGTGTGACCCTGCACAATTCACTTATTCTTGTTTGCCTCAGTTTCCTCAGATGTCAAATGAGCTGAAGAAGGAAATGGCAAAATATTCCAGTATCTTTTCAAAGAAAAATTGAAATGGGGTCAGAAAGAGGATTAAATGATCAACAACAGCCGCATTTTACGAGAGTTCTCTCTTCTTCAAGTTAAATGTCTTCGATATATTCAACTGATAGTCATGTTGAGAACTGATGCTTCTCAGTTATCTAGCTTTTAATAAGGCAAGTGACATCACTCTACCATGCTTTGTTTCATTGTCCATAAAACTAATGGTATAGATTGAGACTTTTAAGGTTCTTTACAAATTTTAGATTCTGTAGCTTTTTTTTTTACAGAAAAAGGGTCAAAGGAATGCATGCTTAGTGATCATGCTTAGTGCATGCTTAGAAACACATGCCAAGAGTAAGTGTAATTAATGTATATGAAACATTCAATACATTTCACAAAAAATAAAATAGAAGGGCAGCTAGGTGGCGCAGTGAATAGAGCACCGGCCCTGGAGTCAGGAGTACCTGAGTTCAAATCCGGCCTCAGACACTTAACATGAAAAACTAGCCATGTGACCTTGGGCAAGTCACTTAACCCCAACTGCCCTCCAAAAAGCAAAAAAAAAAATAAAATAGAAAGAGGCATAAGAAAACAGATGCTGACCCTTAAATACAGGGGACATTTCCCCAGAAAGAAAGGAGTCAGGGCTAAGAGAGACATAATGATTTTTGGAGAAAGCAATTTTAGGATGACATTTTCTCTTGTATGGGCTTGTATATGTCAGGTAAAGTGGTCTTCCTCTATACCTTTCAAGTATAATAGAATTAAAATTGAACTAAGGGGTGAAAAAAGATGAAAAAAGAGTTTAACAAGTACTCCTTTTGTGAGAAGCATAGTTTTTGATACTGAGGATATTATTAATACAATAGGAAGATAGTGCTTATCCTTAAGGAGCGCACCCTAATATGCTCCCTTCCCCCCCCTTTGTAAAAAAAATAAGCTCAATGAGAATGCATGCATATAAGCTACTTATTTCTGAACTTTAATTAAGAGAGAGTAGTTTAATTCACACGGAGCACTCATTGCTTTATACTTCCACCACCTCCCCAAACAAAAGAAAATCCTAAAAATTGGACTTGCAAGGAAATTTGGCAGGTTAAGACCTACATTTACTTTTTTGAGAGAATTCTGCAAATCTTGGTGATGTGAACAGCCCCAGTCAAGCTCAAGGCCTTGTGTAGTATTTTAGAAAATATAAAAGAGAGTACTTTATAAAGTGAAACCCTTGAGGTTTTGAGCATCAGACTAGATGCTTAACAAGTACTTATGGACCAAAAACAACAACAATGTGGTAGAGCTCATACATTTCTCCACATGGAAGAGGTTGGGGAGTCTGGAATTTCAGAAAGGCATAATGTTGGATTAAAAAAAAGTGCTAATCCCTCAATTGGGACATAGGCAGGGCTTTAGTACTTCTTTTGGTCTGCCAAACATATGTTGAAGATAAGGACTCTTAAGTGACTGTACCATAGGTAGGACTATGGCATAAAGGAACTAGGCAGCCACTGCCAAGAATTTGGACAATCTCTCTCTACAAAGCTACAGGTTGTGTCAAGCACAATGACATAAATTTAGTGAAAGATTTTAGCAGAATCTAGGAGGAGGAGTTCATGTTAGAATCCTCCAAAAGCCAAACAGTGCTTGACCCACCCCAGCAATAGCACAGATACAGTGAGATACTTTTTGTCTTAGTCCACTCTCATTGGGAAATGAGGCAGTAGAGTAGATAATATGCTCCCAGGAGTTGAGCAGAAACATTTGTAACTTATGTTTGATAAATATGTATAACTGATATCACTTGGGGAAAGCATATTCATCTTAATTGGTTATATGGGGTTTGTATGCCAATCTCTGGGGGCTACCAGTTGAGACAAATGTGGTGGAATGGTGCAACTAATGTCATTACCCCTCAATGGGACTTTAGAGTAAAGAAGATGATGTCCTCTTTGTTCTTCCAGGAATCATAATGAAATTTATCATTGCAATAATAATAGATGTCATGTGTATGTATACACATTGCATATCTATGTGTATATATTCACATAGCAATGATAACAAAATATGACATAATTTTCATGTATATTACTTGTACTACATATGCATATGTGTGCATTTATACACAGAATTTACACATATATACAGAAACATATATGTATATACATCTATATGCATACATTCATCTTCCTATTATTTCATTTATTTGTTCATTTATTTAACTTTATGTATATGCCTGTTGTGTAAGTCCAAGATATTGACATGCTCTTCTGAACACCACCTGGAGCCAACTTTAGGAGGCAACTGCAGAAAATTGAGAAACTAGCACTGGGGTGGGATTAATGATCATAATATTTTAAGAAAAATAGTGAAAATAATTGGAATAGCAATTAACTCAGGTACACATTGTATTTCTTCTAGTGTCTTACTAGAAGATGTTAAGTCAAACTGCCTAGATCAGATTTGTCTTGAAATTGGCACTTTTTTTTTGCTTACATTAAGGCAGATTTAGGAGATCAAAGTTTTTGTGTTGGTTAGTGACATTCCATACATCTCATTTTCTGTTCCTTTTTTCATTTTATTCTTTGTTCTACACCATTGTCAGTTTTGGCTACGCATTCTAGAATATGGTATAGAATGTGCTTTTTCAATTGCTCAACATTATTCCAGCACTCAGCAGATGGGGAGCATTACATTGAATCAAATACACATTTCACTATTTCCTCTGTTTTCACTTTACATGTTACTAACTCAAATAGACCACCTTTCTACTATGACTTGAGATGTGAAGACTTTACACTTAAAAAACTGATTAGTGATGGAGCATTTATTTAGCAAATTGACTACAAAGAATTATGAATATCCTTATTTTTCCTTTTCAGAGTACTGTCATAATGGAATAACTCATGGCATGAAGTTTACATTTAAGTGACACACTTCTAACTTTTTTTTCTCTAAACAATTTGTTTTGTTTCATATGTGGCCTCCTTTTTTTCAAATTTAGAAATTTTGTATGTATGTATGTGTGTATGTGTGCATGTATATGTGTAAGTATGTGTGTATATGTGTGTATGTGTGCATGCATGCATGCATGCATGTTTTATTTTCACATTACAAATAATACCTAATTACCTCATATCATGAGAGCTCAAATGTAGGGGGTGTCTATAAATTAGCAATACAGTGGCCTCATTGTAGCATGCATGTAAAATAACACAGATGTGCCCCTCCCCAAAACTTTTTTTAATTGACAGGAATTTATTTTCACTCTTTTCCTCTTTTTTCACTCTTCCTAATGAAGATAAAAAAGGCAAGGAGAACAAATACT
Source organism: Pseudocheirus occidentalis (assembly GCA_028646575.1). NCBI lineage: Eukaryota > Metazoa > Chordata > Mammalia > Diprotodontia > Pseudocheiridae > Pseudocheirus > Pseudocheirus occidentalis. The sequence goes on from JAQQSW010000247.1 coordinate 10,885, forward strand.
GTCTAACAAACATACTGCCAAATACTTTCCAACAACACACATGAATGCATGTGTGTATATGTGTACCTGACCACACATATAGACACACACATATATATCATATGATGTATTATATAACATATGTGCATATATATATGTGTACAGATACATTTATTATGTATAATATATAATATATAAAAATAAACATATATTCATGTGTGCTTATATACATAAATACATGTAATTATGTGTGTATGTGCTTATATGTATGTCTCTATGTCTTGTTCTACAATCCCTTTGTCTGTTTGTCAACACATAGGTGGCAATACTATCACTGGTCATCTGGCATCATAGCTGGCAATGATGATCTAATAATATCTATCATAGTTCCTATAGCTTTAAAGTTTCTTGCTTCTACAGTCTTGTTATAGTATAATTGTTCTTGTTCTGCTACTCTCTCATTTTTATCACTTTAAATGTATTCAAAATTGTTCACTTTTATAACATTTATTTTTTCCACAGACTTAGAACTTGGAAGGGTGCTGGAGCTTAGCTTATCCAAACCCCTCAACTGTTTTTTTTTTGGAGCAAGATACTGAGGTTTAGAGATATTTATTGATTTGCCCAGATTCATGTTACAAAAAAAGTAAGAGTCAGGATTGGAACCATCGTACTCTATCTAAAAATGATCCTTTTGCACTAGAATACACTTACTTTGATCTTCTTATATCATAAAATTGCTGAGTGCAATTTGGTGAATTTCTTAGCTTCTGTCCTGTTAACTTTGTCCAGAAAACCTGAAAGTCATGATATGGCAGCATTGAACATAGTGACTTGAACTTCCCTTCCAGTTGTGAAAATTTATATACTAAAAAATTTAATTGCAATGTATACATATTATGTTTTTTAATACTATTTGAAAGTCCTGTTGTCTTATGTAAACAAATTCTTTTTGAATCATTTTAACACAAATTGAAATAATATTGATAAAGACATTTGGAAGTGACAAAGAATCCTAGACAAAGAAATTCAGCAGTCAACATGGAAAATGTCTCTGTAGTCAAAATACTTCTGTATGTATATGTCATCTTTATCTCTATCTGTATCTTTATCTATATGAGCTATGTCTATAGCTATAGCTATGTCAACTATATCCATTATTAATCAGGAAAGGCACATGAATTAAGACATGCTTGGTAAGTATCTGATCATTATTAACTTTTTAGGGAGCAGTTTTGATTGAATGATAAGCACAGAAGCCAGATTATTAAAGGTTATGAAAAGAGCAAGAGGAGGAAAATGGAGAAACCTTAATGCCCAGCCTTTGTGTCCTCAGTTACAAAAGGCAGAAGTTACAGGATGATAAAGTATATGAAATGATCAAGTGAGGTCTTTATTTTTTTTCTGTAAAAAGGTGACATGGAAATGTTCACAGACAGTAGAGGATAAGGCAATAGACAGAGATAATGCAAATAAATGATAGTCAAAATTAACTGAAAGATGAGGAAAATAAATATGAGATTCTGTTTTGTTTACTTTCTATTGATTAAAAATGCATCTGATTTTGTAGAACCAAAATTCCTCTTTATGATCATCCTTCCTTCCTTCCTTCCTTCCTTCCTTCCTTGCTTCCTTCTTTCCTTCCTTCCATCTTTCTCCCTTCCTTCTTTTTTTTACCACAGATAACTCCAACTCACAATATAAATCATAACTGCCTCTAAACAGACTAGAATTAATATAACTCAGAAGACAATGGAGACGTCCAGACATGGGTATGATTGGACTGCACAATACAACCTATGATGAACTCTGAAGATGATGAGTAAGTGATGTCATCAGGGTATTATATGAGTCAGATTAGAAGGATTCATGTTATGTCAAAAATAAGAGGGTATAATTGGGCAGCCATCAGGCTCCACTGGGGCTCTGATGATATCAAGAAAAATTAAGAGGAATCTACAGCAGTATGAATGAACTCTCTATTGGCACCATTTTGTAAGATATGGATAAGAGTTATACCAGGTGGGCAGGCATGGATTAATTTATATCAGCATTGTTATCACTCTCAAATCAAGGAGATCACAGTTGAATGTCTGAAGACTGGGCATGTGCAAGACAGCTAGGTATTGAGAATAGAAATATTAAAAAGGGAATCCCTTCATCTCAGGGATCTTACATTCTATTAAATAAAAATAACATGTACATAGAAAAGTAAATAAAAACTGCCTAAAAGTAATAACAAATAATTTAAATAGGAAGCAAACAAACTGGGAGGATCAACAAGACTTATGTGTGAGCTGGCATCTGATGTCTGATTGAGAAAGGCTGTGGAGGGAGGATTTGAGAAAGGTAAAAAAAGAAATAATAAAAAATTAAGGGGGAAATAAACAAATCCTTTCCAAAGGGCAGTCCTTCAACTTTCATAAAAGTTTATGTAAATTCCCAGGTACGTGTTTGGAATGTAAAGATTTCCCTCTCACTCTGAAAAATTCTACTGCTCTCATATAGTGTCAACCACCAACCTTTGCTTTCAGTGTGACTCTTTGGGTAATGTTTAATTATGCCCAGTGAAGTATGCTGCCCAGGTGCTGCTCTTTTTTACTCAAATGAACTTCTATACTTTGGTAAGGAAAATACAAAAATTACTCTTTGTAAAGGCTTTATTTTTGAATGTGGTTTTCAAGATTAAATTAAAAAATGCTCAGTAGTTCTTCAGATCTGACTGAAACAGTTACTCCAAAAATATTTCTTTTTAAGTTTTTTTAATTAATTTTAATTTTTTTTGTTTCTCTTCCACTTCCAACACAACTGGGGAGGAAGGCATGAAATGAAAATAAAAATAAAAATCCTTTTAACAAATATGCATAGTTAAGAAATATATATTTACTCATTTTCTGTGTCCAAAATTTAAAAGAAAATAAATAAAAGAAAGAAATGTCTCATTCTTCACACCGAGCATCACCTCTCTGATTTTCAGGTAATGGAACCACTTAAGAGATTTGTATGGATCAAAGGATATCTTCATGATTTTCTAGGGAAATAATTTGGAAGTCTATAAAAAAAACTCTATTGTATAGAGGTATAGAACTCTCAACTAGGAATGTTAAGGACCATGGAGGAAGGCACCAAAACTTTTAAAGAGAATTCATATTGGCCTCTTTTGTCAGGTGCAAAATTTGTATGATTGTCAGATCCATCACTTTGTTCCCATGAGTTGTAAATAGATACCTGTCTGATGATGTGGAGGTGAACCTAGCCCTCTATCTCAATTTATAGAATACTCTATTACGAGATACATACCATAAATACTGAAAGTTTTTCTAGGAAATATGGATTTTGAAATTGTGAACATCATGTCCAGGACTACCAAAAGCTTAGCAGCCCTATATTTTGAGCAGCAATATATTAGTTTCTGTTTCCCTTGTGCCTAGCACAGTGTCTGTTATTTTAAACGTACTATATCCACATCAGTTGAATTGAATTACATTGAAGGAACATGTCGCAGCTCAAGGCTCAGAGCTAGAAGAAATCAATGAAGCAAATTGTGACTTTACCAGCTAATTTCCTATTGGTGATCGAGGCCATCATTTGATCCTTGAGGTGCATTATTTGCTGATGGTGTCATTGCAAAGTTGATTGCTTTAACTACATGCTTTTCAAGTCAATGCCTAGTGCATCTTTTGCTTATAACATTGCATAATATAATAGCTGCATGATTCACTCAACATTTTGGATTAATCTATTAATGAAGAACACACTTTACTGAGCAAGTTTAATTGTGTTTTTCTCTGATTCACTGGTGATTGGGCTCTGTACTTCATTGATTGAGCTGAGTGCTTTGAAAGTTGAGATTTCATATCTTTACTGATGAAGATAAATATGCCAGTTGTTGATTTTTCATTATGGCATGACAATTTGTGAAAGTTCCCTGGGAATAAAACCTTTGGGTTTTTTATGATTATTATTATCATAATTGTTGTTGCTAATATAATGTTGTGTAAAATCTCTTCTGTTCATCATCTCTAACATGTGAGAACCACCTCTACTAGATTGTTCTGTCAAACTTTGTGTCCCTGACAATTTTCCATTACATAAAATCTTAGGAATATATCTGTGGGTTAGTCTTCTTAAAGAGTGCTCATCTCATGAGCCCCCAATGATTCAATTTTCCAAAACAACTGGCCAATAAAATAAACAAGCTATTGGCAAAGGTATTTCATAGTATGGTATATAAAAATAATCACTACCAAAAATTTGCCCTTCCTAGGAAACACACTTTCATAAATACAGATAATATAACATTTATGGGAAGAGTGATCATAAACAGAATACAATTAGAGCAGGGAACACTGTTGTGGTTATATATGATAGTCACCTCATAACCCCGGAAATACAGACCCTAAAATTCCTTTCTTTCAAAAAGGGCCCAAATTGCAATTGATAATGCCAGCTTCCTCTTGAGTCTATAACTGGTTTTTGTATCAGCTTCCATGGGCCCAATTCTCTAAAAATGTTTTGTTTTATTTTTACATGATTGACCACCTCTCTGTATCTAAAGTTTTAAATGTGTCTCTACTTGCTGGTTTCAATATATCTTACTCATTAAAGAGCTGCATCTCAAAACTGACATGCCTGATGGGGAAAAAGTAAAGAAATCCCCCTCTTCCTCTCATTCCCTCCCAAGAGTTATTGCCTGACAGAGACTTGCCCTGCTTTCTGCTTCATTTGTTGCTGCTGGATAGGGATTTTCCAAAAGGCTTATCTATTTAAGTCTTTGCAAAGACATCCTCAATTTTTGCTCATCAGATGAGGTCATTCCCTTTCATTGGATCAGAGAAAGTTTACATTTCATAAAATGATTGCCTGTGATGGCCCATAATTTCACAATTACTTTAACTTCATTGCACCACATTAAAACCTCATCATACATGTGATGAAATTCTCATCAACTCAGGTAGAGAGGTGATTATATCTCTCCTTCCTTACATGTGAACATTGAAAGTGGGGCAGGGATAAACCTTTCTAAAACATCTCTTAGTACTTGGTACTGTGTTAAATGCTTTATAAAAATCATTTCACTTGGTCCTGATAACAACCCTTCAAAACATGACTGTAATTATACTCATTTTTAGAGTTGAGGTAAATGGAAGTGAGATGACTTGTCCAGGGTCACATAATTAGTGAATATCTGATTCCAGATTGATGAGAAAGAACAAAGACAGAAAGACAGAGACAGAGACACAGAAAAAGACAGAAAGGGAGAGAGACAAAAATAGAGGCAGTCTAGAATCATTCACCAAACAAGCTTTTGCACCAGCTTTCATTTCTTTTAGTCAAATCTGACTCTTTGTGATCACATTTGCGATTTTCTTAGCAAAGACACAGAAGTTATTTCCTTCAGCAGTTCATTTTATAGATGAAGTCATTGAGGGAAACAGTGTTAAGTAACTTGCCCTGTGTCACACAGCTAATAAGGATCTGAAGATGAATTTGAACTTAGGTCCTCTTGACTCCACTTTGGGCAGTCTATGTGCCACCTAGCTGTCACACAGTGTCCCTTCATAGTATGAAATTAACAGATACCAAGATTAATTTTGTATAATTCCTCTTTATTTGACAGTTGTCTCTCTATCTTACAGTAAGGGAGGAAGAGGGGAAAAAGGCAACTAAAAAAAGTAAGCATCCACTATGCGTTAGGTTCATAGAATATGAATAAACATAAAAGAACTGTCTGTGCCTTTAAGAAGCTTGCATTGTAGAAAAACAAGTTAGTAAATAAAAGAGTAAAGAAAATGTTGTGGGAAGGGATGAGGGCCAAGTACCTAACAGGGGACATGTTTTGGAAATCTGCAAAGAAAGGATAATCTCCAAAGGAAACTTAGGCAGATCATTCTAGGACCACCTCAAAATGAAGACCTGAGAAGGAACTCCTTAAGAGGAGAAGGTGTGGGGCTGGCTTAACAGAGGGATATTCCTGGGTAAGAAGTCATGGAGTGACTGGATGCTCAAGGTACAGAAGGCCTAAACTCTAAGAGGAGTAGTCTAAAAAGAGACAATAGCTAAAGGTATGGTTTTGGAGTCCAGAAAGTCAGCAATAGGATTATGAGTGGAATAAGAATTTGAACTTCAGAAATAAAGGAAGAAGTAGGTGGTGAGACACTGAACTCAATTCCAAAGGGAGAGAAAAATGAAATAAACAAAAACAAGCCAAAGAGGTTCATTTATAAATCAGTCAAAAGCACTTTTAGGCACCTACTATGTACCAGACATGCTGCTTCATCTTGAGAATACCAAGGAAGTCAAAGACAGCCCTTGCTCTTCAGGAAATTATCATCTATTTGTGATAGGCTAGAACGGCAATGGATGCAGAAGGGGCAGAAGGTGTAGAATTGATCTTAATTGGGGGAAAAGCCATAAATAGGATAAAATAGAAATAATTGACAGAAGGAAAGCAATGAAATTGATGGGGATCCAGAAAGGAGTTCTACAATAAGACGGAGAGAACATTTGTAACTCAAAATCTTTTGGAAATGGATGTTACAAACTAAAAATAAATAAATAAATAAATTGGGGGGGAAGAATAACAATATATTATAACAAAATAATTGATTATTACTGTATGCTTCTTTAAAAAGAATAAGTAAAGGTGAAGTAACTAATTAAGTTAATGGTTGCCCCATGACTGGAAGACTGATATATTATGAATTGATTGATTGATTATGTAAGGAGAGTTTTCCCTTTAGGGAAACCAGATGATTATTCTTTTATTCCTTGTTCTAAATATCCTTGTTCTAAATATTGTGGCCACTGTAGTGAAAACTGTGTGGCAGTTCCAATGTTAAGCTGTTATGGATACAATATTGTGATTTTATGTGATAAGATGTAAAGTTGTGAATATTATATTGTGACGTATTGTGAATGTTTATCTTGATTTTTAATGGAATAAACAGAGTGTTCACTATACTGTGTAATCTGAACCTTAAAAGCTGTTCACAGTAGCATTCTTTTGGGAGTCTGCCGGTGTACAGCATTACAGAAGGTAACTATGATCAAAGAGATTGTGACTTGCCAATGTAACAACACCAGGAATTGGTGAGTTGGGATTCTGGATCTTTTTGCTTCAATACCAAGGCTCTTCTCCCAATTTTCTTCTTATATGACATTCCACCTCCCATTTTTATAATTTTATATGAGTTGGACTTGTCCCTGGTCATAGAATGAGTCTATATGGAATTAAAACTTTATTTAAAATTCATTGGTCTCTTATCTCTCCTGTACTGTTTTTTTTTAATTTCTCTTGTAAGAGATTTCAGAATATAATCTGCTGTATTTTTTGATCATATATTAAACACACTGCAAACCTGATATTGCTTTTAGGAGGAATTTCATTGTATAGCCAAGATCCATTTAGTTTGTAAAGAGCTGTCCTTTGAATCAGAAAACCTGGGTTTCAGTTGTGTCCATGACACTGGATGACTGAATAACTTTGGGGAGCTTCCTGAATGTCTCACTGGCTTAAGAAACTAACTGAATTACTGCTGATCTTCATGTTTATAGGAATTTGGGTCAAATGTAGGTCCTTAAACTACTTAAATAAAAGGCAATTTTGAAGGTAATTTTACAGTAAATAATTTCATAAGATTAAATAACATGGTCTTGATCAAAGACCCATAATTAGTACCATATGGAAGATGACAATTGCCATCCATAAAAATAGTCTGGGCCCATATCATTGTAACAAATTGTGAAGTGGCTAAGTGTTCCTTCTCTTTAAAGCCTTTCTCCACAGTGTATATTTCAGAGAGGCCCAGATGGGTTTAGGTCTTCCTTAAATGTTGATTTTGTGATTTCTGGTTAAGGTAATTCATTTATCACATCAAAAATATTTCACAGGATCTGGAGCTGGATGGGACTTCAGAAGCCATTGAGTGCAAGCACCTCATTTTATTACTGAGGAGAGTGAGACCCATGAAGGCTGAAGTATTTACCTAAGAACACACAATTGGTCACTGTAATATGCTGGAAGGAAACTGAAGTCCTTAGAAACAAAGGGCAGAGATCTTTGGAATCTCCCACTGACTTTCGCCAATGCCTGAGTGCCAACATGGGCATCTGATTATATCGTGGTGTTTTTTTTCCCTTATTAGAGCTTCACATCATCTCTGCTTAGAAGCTATTATTTTTATGTGAACATAACATAACATTTATTTTATTAAATCTGAAGAAGAAAAAAAATTCAAATATGAATCCAGTTGAAACTTCCTAATAATTCAATAATGACTACCTGCTACACTCAATTATTTATTTTTCAGGATTTATGTCATGGAATTTTTACATTTCTTATGTGACCACCTTGTGACTAGGTTGATTTGGTCTGTTAGCAAATATTTCTTCTCTAATATACTGTTTGAGTATCTCTGTAGTAAAGCAGAAAGAAGAAAGGCTTTGGGGACAGATATCCTTAGTTTGAAACAGCACTCTTTCCTGGGGCATAGTTTTCCTTAATCATATAATATAGGGTTTGGACTATGTGGAGATCAAAGATCCCTTCCAGTTCAAATCCTTAGTCCTAAATATTAGATTGAGATTATTCCCAGGATAGACCTGAGAAAGAGGCCTACAAGGTGGAAATACAAGGAGAGGTTGCATTCTGCATCCAACAGGGGTAATTCACATTAATGGAATATTAATCATATATTAAACACACTGCAAACCTGATACTGAATATTTGTGTATCTGAGGAGAATCTTTTGGGGCCTATTCAAACTTATTAGTGTATTTGTATAGAAGTAGAGTGTAATTGATAGATGTGGAGGCAGAAATATCTGGGTTTAAATTCCACCCATATCATTTAATAGTCATATAACCATAGACAAATTTCTTAACTTTTCTAACCCTCAGAACTCTCATGTGTAAAATTAGTGTTAGTATAGCTCTACCTGTAATACGAATTTCATGGGGATGTTGTGAGGGCCGGGTGAGATAATGCATGTATAATGTTTTGCAATTTTGTTAAAGCAGCTATTTAATGATAGTTATAAGGGAGAAAAAAGCAAATGAAAGAGACATTTATAAATTTAAATATTTTTTTAAGTGTAGCATGGACAGTGAGAGCTTTGTGAAAGGCATCTAGTTTGGGTGAAATGTAGACTAGTTAGAAGAAAGTTATATACAATGAGTCTGAAAAAAAACCCAAAAGGATGGCCCTGATTTCAGATGGCTCTGAGGACTAGACTAATAAATATCTATTTTTCCTGGAAGCCAGTTTGATATTAGATGGAGAAATATAGGTGATAATCCTAATATATATGTATATATATATATATTCATATATACACACTAATTAATTGGCTTGATTTAATAACTATTAATAGTTTAATGGCTAATTTTCACAAACTCTATAGAATAGCATAATGAGAGGTGTTTTTTCCTATGTTGGTGAATATTTGTTTTGATCCATGATTTGGAGCAAGATCTAGATTCCATGTGTATTACATGTACAAAAAACTCTAGTGTACAGCGAGGTTTAAATTGGATAGCAACTAAAACACTAAAATACCTTGACAGGCAAGAATGATGGCCTGAACTTGGAAAGAAAAAAAGCAGTTTGAATAAATGGAAGGCCTCATGCTTGCAGGTCAAAAAGCCAATTCATAGGTACAGGATGAGGAAAGGAGAATGAGAAAGTTCTTTGGCTCAAAAAGATCTGTGTTATATGTAATTAGACTCTGTAGTCAATATGAGTCAGTGGTATTATTTGTAGCCACAAAAAGCCAACATGAACTTATCATTACAAGGTGCATATCTTTTAAGAGAAGTGTGAGAGATCTGCTTCCTCTCTTGCTATAATGCCATCTGGAATGTTTTATTCAGATCTAAGCACCAAAGTTGATGAATAAGAAACTTAGAACATCATGAGAGCTAATTTCAAGAATTTGAAAGGATAAGGAGTATTATGCTTGATGTCCTTAGCTTCAGAAGACAGATTCAGTAGAAGAAGGTAAAGCTTATAGAAGAGCAACATTAAGCTTGATTTCAGGAAAAATCCCCATAAAAGTTGTACAGACATTAAATGAACAGTCTTGAGAGGTGATGGATTTCCTATCTTTGGAGTTCTTCTGGTAGAGGATGGATAGACATTTGCCAGTTATATTACAGAGGATATTGTTTTCTTGGGTATACATTGGACTAGATGGCTACTGTGGTCCCTTTCAATTCTCAAATTCTATAATTCTGGTTTTCTAAAATGTAATTGTGTATCAGAAGCTTAGCATTAAAGCTTAAAATATAGGATTTTACTTTTGCAAATGTATTGTGTCCCAAGAACTTGAAGAAATTACACTGAGTCTCTACTGCTATTTTTTACAACCCCTCCTGTCATTCTCAGGCATTACCATTGCTTCAGGAAAGGGCACATCAGTGAACTGTATATTGCTCTATTTGCCACCATTGTGATTTGTGATTTCCCAGGTGATAATTTCTTTCCCTGAGTACCATTCTCTTATCTGCAATGTCATGCTCCACTAGACAATAAGCTTCATGAGGACACGATATGTCTAACTTAAGCACTTATTTTCTGGAACTCAGATCATTATTTGACACAATCAACTTTTAGCAAATATTTTTCATTCATTAATTCATTCATTCCTTTTACTTTTCAATTTGTCTTATTTCCTAAAGATTTTCCAGATTTCTGTTTTCTTCTTCCTTTAGGCACAAAGTCTGGTAATAAATAGGGAAGGGGAAGGGCCAGATGTTGCATTAAAATTATTTTACCATGGGTTGAAAGGAGTTCCAAGAGGTCAAAGTATCTTAGGAAGTTACAGAAATAACTTTCCAGGTGGCAATAGAATCTTAAGTGTGAAAACTGTCAACCCAAGTTCCATTATAGAGAAGGATTTGACGTACCATACTGATGGTTAGACATAGGATCAAAAGTGAAGAGAGCAGTGAGGGCAATGACCTTTGACTCCTGACATAGTACTATGAATGATAATAATTAGAAAGAAGTGACTAGGTGTCCAGGAAGAAGTGGACTTCTTCTCTGCTCTATAATCTGCAGATTTCAATGGTATAACAATGTGAATTTATCTGGAAGGGAATGGTCCCATAGGACGACAGAAGAGAGAAAGGTCAGGGTACAAGAATGTAAAGAAAAAAAACTTCTTGGCAATGGAGAACATGAGGCAATTTCCCAATGAATGTGGAAGATTCCAGTTTCAAACTCTTGAGAATAAATTTTAATGAAAAAAATAGATTTCTACTGGTCTGGGTTAATTTACCCCACGAGTTCAAGTTAAAAACACAATGATGAAAGCAATTTATTTAAAAAAAATAAAAACAATGTTTACTAGAAAAATAAGATCTTTGACTTGACAGGAAAAACTACATAGGATCAATTTCTTCAAAGAAATTTATATCTACTTAAAGGCTGTTATTGTCCTTTGGGTAAAACTATGAACAGCAACAACAAAAAGCTATAAAATTTTTAATGATTTTGTCAAGTTAAAAAGAAAAACATTGGATTTATCTAATCCAACAGAGAATTTAAGGCTTTTGTTTATTTGTGTGCATGTGTACGTGAAAGATTGTTTTCTTTTGTTAAACTGTGACAGCAAAATTACTTTATTGGAGTAT
>JAQQSW010000247.1:27500-33134 GCA_028646575.1 Pseudocheirus occidentalis
TGTGTATATGTATATGTGTGTGTGTATACAATTAACCAATGAATGAAAGAGAAACAATGGTAAGGACATTCAATTATTATCACTATGTTATGGAATTGTTCTTTAAAGAACTCTTAATTGACATTCCACTTAAAATGTGAATGCATGTGTTTCTGTGCATCTGTGTATATGTTAATGTATATATGTCATTTGGGGCAAATGTGTCATTTTTAGAATAGGCTACGACATATCCATGTCAAACATGAACGTAAAAAATAACAAATATGGAAACTCTAACTTTTCTTGTCCTAATCAATCTCTTTCTGTTTCTGTGGATCTTAGCCTAATCATGTAATGGTCCTAAGACTCAGTTTCTTCTTTTTTTAAATACTCAAGTCAGTGTAAATTTACTTCCAGGTCATTAATTTTTGGTTACTTGAATCATATAGGTTTTTACATTGACAGACCATTAGATATCATTCAGTCTACTCTCCTGAGTGCAAATAGACGAAATGGACATTTACAAAGTGTGTCTAGGTTTCAAAGCATTATAGATAGATAGATAGATAGATAGATAGATAGATAGATAGATAGATAGATAGATAGATAGATAGACAGACAGACAGATAGATCTATAATCTTATTTGCTTCTCCCAATAACTCTCTTTGCCAGGAGTGGTTAATATTCATATTTTATAGAGGAGGAAACAGCCTCGGAAACAAAAAGTCACTTGATTGTCATTATGCAAACTATAAGTATTCAGATGCAATATACTGTAGTGGATAGACTATTGTGTTGGGGGTAGAAAGACTTGGCTTAGATCCACAAAGTCCATGTATGTAAATACTTCAATGGATTTATGAATTAATAAATGTCCATGTGTCCTTCAAGGATTCAGATCTGAGGACATGTATAACAAAGTATCCTCAAGATGATTTTTCAGGTGCCCTAATGTTTGCCACATGAGGTCCATCCATCATTCTGGGTCCTTCTATATTTTCTCTTTAGGTACATAAAAATGGTACTCATTGTTTTAATAAGTTTTAATAGTTTATTGCTTCAATAAGTGAAGGAGATAATACTAAATTCTTCCCACTACACCAATGGTTCTCAATCTTTTGAATGCCACGACCTTTTAATACAGTTCCTCATGTCTGGTAGCCACCAACCATACAATTATTTTCGTCACTACTTCATAACTGCAATTTTGCTACTGTTGGGAATCATAATGTAAATATCTGATATGCAAGACATATTTTCATTGTTACAAATTGAACATTACCCACAGGTTGAGAACCACTGCACTACACCATACTGATTCTGATGAGGAGACTGAGTCCCAGAAAGGGGAAGCAATTTGGCCAAGGCCAAACAGGTAGTATGTGGCAAACTAAGATTTTAACCAAGGACTCTAACTCCAAATCCAGTGTTCTTTCTACTGGTTTCAATTAATATTCCCTAAAGGAACCTAATATTGTAGAAGTAACTCTCAAGTATGAATCCAAATATCTGAGCTGTTACCTTGGGCAAATCACTTTATTTCTCTAGGAGTATATATCATCAATTAAAAGTGTCGATAATACTGCTTACCCTCCCTAGGCAGAATGTGTTTCTGTGTGTGTGTGTGTGTGCATGCACGCGCACACATGTGCATATGTGTGTGTGTGTGTGTGTGTGGTGTGCAAATAGCTCTTTATAAAATGTCAGTGTTCCATAATCATGAGATAGCCTTTAGACAGAATAAAGATTCTAGTTTTTCAAAGTTTTCCATCTTCACTGGAGCTTTGTGAGAGATATTTTGCAATATCATTCCCATTTTGCATGTCAGCAAACTGAATCTCTGAAAGGTTGTGTAACTATTAGTGCATGTTGGATGTGATATTCTAGTCCAGTTTTCCCTGACTTCAAGCCCAGGATTCCAACCCTTACACCATAGTCCATCACCGATAAAAATCAAAAGCTATTATCATTTTAGCTTTCATTGTCTCCAGTTAATAAAACGCATTCTCTCTCCTTCATTCCTCCTTATAACTTAATAAGGAAGAAAGAATAAAAACACTTGACATATACAGATAAAATCAATGTCCTCACTGACTATGGAAAACCCACATGTATGCAAATATGTTTGCATACTTGGATATATGTGCACAAGCATATACACATCACACACATGTATATGCATGCATATATAAAATGCACACACCCACACATGCATGTCTGTACATGTATGCACATGCATATGTATTGTGTGGGTGCACGTTTGCATGCATATACACATACATATATTTCAGACTGAATTCTGAGTCCATCACCCCTCTACCAGGATATGTGAAGCATAATTCATCATGAATTCTCTGAAATTATAGTTGGTTACTTTGATGATTAGTATTACTAAGCATTTCAAAACTGAAAGAATTTTCTCCTAGTTTTCTTCAATTTATTTCACATTATTTTATCTATATCTTCCCATATTTATATAAAATCATCTCCTCCATCATCTCTATGAGATCAGTAGTATTACATCACATTCATATACCATAGCTTCATCAGCCATTTCTTCATTGGAAGTCCGTAGGTGCCCATTTTTTACCAAAGCAAAAATGACCACTAGAATTATTTTGTATTCTGTACAGACCTAGAATATATTTTGCTTGAGATTAATATGTCCCTTTTGTTCTCCCATGTCAGTTTCTCCCTTTACCTACTGTTTCCCTATAGTGCAAAACGCTTATACTCTCAACTTTATTTCTGTATGCATTCTTCCATTCTTTATTCTGTTCAAGTCAGAGGGATGTTCAAATATTAACTGTTCCTTCAACTCCTTCCTCTTCAAATATACTTCCAATGTGAACCCAAGCTAAGATAATTTTTATAACCTTAATTTCCCTTTGACACCTAGAATATTTATCTTCCAATTTCTTTCCATCATTCCTCCAAGATAATGAAAACATAACAGAATTGCAAGTACCTAATTTTAATTTGACTCCCTCTATGAATCCCAACGATGATTTGTTTCTGAAGGGACATATTTATAATCTCCCCAAATTGGAATGTAAACACTTTATCATTTTCTAATCCCTTGTGTTTGTTTGCTCATGTTTGTCTTATGATATTTCTCTTAATTCCTCTGTTTTCAAGTATGAGTACTGAATTGACTATAGTCTTCTATCAGGAATATTTGGAAGTCCTATATTTCCTTATAGGTTCACTTTTCCCCCATAAGAGAATATTCAATTTTGTTCCTTGAATTATTCTTTGCTATAGGCCTAATGCCATACTTTTTGGAATGTCTTATTCCAGTCTTTCTTTCAAGCAAACAATAAGCAATTTTAAGTGCCTTTCCACTTCTTTGTAGTGCTGGCTGCTAGATCATTTGTGATCTTGACTGCAGTTCCTAAGTATTTAAATGGTTTCTCATTAGCTACTTGCAGCATATATACTATGGATTTTGTCTATAATATTCTGGGAGTTTTCATTTTGGGATATCTTCCTGGAAGTAAGGAAGAGATTAATTGTGTATTTTCTTTGCTCTCTGGTTCTAAATGATTGGGAAAGTTTTCTTTTATTATTTTTAAATACTTTATTTTATTTTCCAACTACATATTAAAACATTTTTCAATCTTCATTTAAAAAATATGGGTTCCAAATTCTCTCCCACCTTCAATCTTCTCTCCCTTCATTGAGAATACAAGCATGTGAAGTATTCATGTTGTGAAAAAGAAAAACAAAACAAAAACAGACAGAAATGAAAAGAAAAGAAAAAAAAATTTTAAAGTTTTAAAAGAGTTTTTAATCTATACTTAAGACTCCATCAGTTTTCTCCCCTCTCAAGGTGGATAGCTATTTTCATCCTAAATGTTCTGTAATTGTCTTTGATAATTGTATTCCATAGAATAGTTAAGTCATTTGCAGTTAATTATTATGCAACATTACTCTTAACATGCACAATGTTCTCTTCATTCTGCTCAATTCACTTTGCATCAGTTCATATAAGTCTTTCAATGTTCTTTTTCTTTAAAGAATCTGATTTATTATTTCTCATAGCACAATAGCATTCCATTATAATCATACAGCCCAATTTCTCAGAATGCACATCTCCTCAATTTCTGTTTCTGTGCCACTACAAAAAGAATTGCTAAAAATATCTTTGTAGAAATGTTTATGTATATTTTATATTCCTTTTGTAAATGTCTTTGGCATACATATCTAGTAATGGTATTTTTGACTCTAAGGGTGTGCACAGTTTTAGAAAACTTTGAGCATAGTTCCAAATTCTTCTCTAAAATAGATGGATCAGCTCACAAGTCTACCAACAGTATTTTAGTGTCCCTTTTTTCCCATGGGTCATCCAACATTTGTCTTTTTCCTTTGCTGTCTTATTAGCCAATCTCATAGGTTAGATATCAGTGTTGTTTTAATTTGATATTTTTTGTGCTGAATAGTAGTTTAGACCATTATTTTCATGTATGCCTAATTTTGATTTCTCTTTTGTGAAAATTGACTCTTATGCCTTTGCCATATATCAATTTGAGAGTGAATTGTATTCTTATAAATTTGACTCTGTCCTCCATTTGCTTGAGAAATAAAACATTCATCCAAGAAACACACACACACATACATAATTTAGTTATTATTACTATGTATTTCCCTCTCTCCTATTTTCCTGTGTGTATCCTTCTTTCTCTTCCTTTTCACCCTGTCCATCATCAGAATTGTTTTGCTCATGATGACCACCTCTCTAAATTAATCATTCTTTCTATCAGTAGCTCTCCTTTCTCTTATATCCATCCTCTCCTACTTCCATGTAGGGTAAAATATATTACTATACACAATTGAGTGATGCATATTATTCTCTCTTGGAACACATTCTTATAGAGTAAGTTTTAAGCACTCCCCACCTCTCTGAGATTTTCCCCTGCACCCCTATCTACATTTCTCTTCCCAGATATTTCAGTGAACCTTTACTTATAACCTTTTTATTTAAGTTTTTTAATATAATTACATCATTGCCAACTCCCACCCATAGCCTCTGTCACTGTATGCTCCTTCAAATTTCACTAATAAAGTTCTTATGAGTTACAAGTATCATCTTCTGTATCAATAATGAGATATTCACAACACCCATGATGGTTATGAATATGCTGGTAAAGTTTTGGATCACAAAATGTAGCAAACTTTCCACATGGAAGGCAGAACCAAAGTCTTTATTCAGAAACCATAACACTGAGTCCTAAAACCAGAAGGACAAGTCCCAAAACCAGAAAGCCAAAGTCGTTATAATGATCACAAAGTTGATACACATAGTTAACACAGTGGACACCCACATTCCTAAGCCTTCACAAATAGAACAGGATCCCTCAAGCAGGGATCCCTCTCAGACCCAAGACAGTTTCTCAGCCTGGTGCTTGGAAGTTCTCAGTAGAAGCTGTAGAAGCAGGATCTCAGGAAAAAGTGCAATCTCCAGGTGGTGTCTGAGAAAAAAGGGCTCAAGGTCCTCCTGGTTCTCTCCTTACATACAGTGTAGCTCCTCCTTGTTCAGCCCCTTCTTGTTAATGTGTGAATTACTCCCAAGGAGTTAACTGGAAGTAAGGAGCTAAGCCTTTGAGGTGCTAAGTGCCTTTAGTAGGTGCCAATAGAAAGGGGCATGGAAGATC
>JAQQSW010000247.1:33634-60904 GCA_028646575.1 Pseudocheirus occidentalis
CATAAAAAAGGATTCTAGGGTTTTATTGGTGTTTTTATTTTGCTTCCTTTTCTTCATGTTGGCTAGTCAATTAATTGTTTGGATTTTAGGTCTGTGGAACTCTGCTTCCAAGGGTGGAAGCTCTGTTCCAAATAGCTGGAATTTTCCCAACTGCCGGAGCTATTAGTGGGATGTTCCAAGTCCCCCCAGCTTTGGCTTGCTGAAAGTGCACCCTAGGACCACCACCCAAGACCACAATCCGGATCCAGGCTGCTCAACGCAAGAGCAATTGGCCGTGATCAATCAATTCAGCCCTGCTGCGGAGTCCGCAGGCCAGGGCTCTGAAGCAGCCTGGTGGGGGCCACAGCTGCTGGTTCCCATAGTTCCCCTCCCCCACTGCTTCCTTGCCCCAGGGGCTGATTGGCCGAACTACTTTATCACCTCCAAATTAATTTTCAAAGTTTCAACTTTCACTAACTGTCTCTGACCGAAGCTCCCCTCAGGCAGAAGCTTTAGATTTACTTTGACTTAGACTCACGCTGTGGTTTGGGAGGCTCTTTGTGGCCACAGCTGCGGGTTTGGGCTGGCCAGGTCTCTGCTGCTCTGTGGTTGGAGCTGCCCCTCTCCTGTCCCATTCCTCACGCCTTGGTAGAAGTGGAGGTGCTGGAGGCTGTAGAACCTCTGCAGGCTGGCTGCGGGCTCGGCTCAGCCCCTTCCCACCGTCCCAGGCCTGGCCACGGTCTCGGCTTCAGGCTGTTCCAGTCTCCGTTCCTGGCTACCTCGTATGTTCTCTGTATTTTTGTGAGTCTGAGAGTCCTAGACTTTCCTAGACATTTTCTGGGCTGATATTTTCTGGGTGTTTAGGGTGGTGGTGTGGGAGCTGTGGGACCTTGCTGCTTCCACGCCGCCATCTTGGCTCCACCCCCCAGGAGTTGAATTTCAATGGAAAAACAAAACAGCAGGGCAAGTCCAAAGTATGGATGTGTGTGTGTGTGTGTGTGTGTGTGTGTGTGTGTGTGTATGCTGGGGGAGAAGGTTTGGGGGTAGTGTGTACAAGCAACTTTGCTTGACTTTGTTGGCAAAAATAACACTGAATCATATTTCAAATCTGCCTATGCCTGTCAATAAAAGTGAAGCAGGACAGGATTATTCATCTGGAAAAGAGAGTAAAGATTAGGTTTTGTGTATAAATACAATACTCATTATTTTAAAATTTAAGTTCAGTGTTTGGCTTGGATATGAAGAGAGTTTGCCAAGGTAGCAGTAAATCGCTTGTGGAGATGCTTTATCAAATGGAAAGCACAAAGTCACAAAAACAAAACATTCAGAATTATAATGTAAAAAGTCAAATTTCTTTGATTGAAAATATATTGCAATTAAATGGCAAAGGTTTTTTTAAGAAGTGTTTTCTGTTTAAAAGTTGCTTGTGAGAGATTTATTTTTACTTACAATCAGTTAGAAAATATTTTAATAATAGCATTAAAATAAATGAGTTGTATCTGACACTTGCTTCATTGCACCTTGAAATTCAAAGCTAAAGTAAATGTCTATTTGCTGAGAAACAGCTGAACAAATAATTGCATGCGACTTTAATGAAACAATATTTCACAGTAAGATTTTTTTAAGTGAAGAATTTGGAGAAATGAAGGAAGACTTAATTGATCTGATGCAAATGAAGAAAACCCAGGAAAACTACATATAATCACTACATGGATGTAAGCAGAAATAATCCTAAAAGAAAATAAAATACTGAGCAGTTTTAACGGCTAGTCTTGGATCCAGACAACAGCTAATGAAACATACTTTTCTCCTCTCTTGATGGAGAAGTGGAAAACTACGTGTGGAGACTATCACAAGAATGGTCAGACACTATCATTGTTTCCCTTTGTTATAAGGTAAAGATCAGTACTGAAATTCTCATTGTAGGGGAGGGGTGGGGAGAAGAAATCTATATAAATTTAAATGACTGATGGGAAAAACAAGAAGCATTCATACCTTTCAAATATTTAAATAATAAAAAAGAACAAAAATGGGAAAAATAACACTTAACAATAATAACATTATCTTTAATTTTGACAACTTTTTATTAGTATAATTGATAGGTATATTATAGAGCATATACTTTTTTGGGAGGAGTCCATAAAGTATGAAGTATATGGCTATTGTTATCCTTTCCAATTATGTAGTATTTTTTTATCACATTGATGTATTTTAATATATCATTTACAAGTTATGTTTGTGCTTTGTATACACAAAAGTGATACTAAAAATATTTTGTTGTGTATAGAACCTTTGTCTCTTTGACTTTCTTGGGGTATATGCCTGTCAGTGGCATCTGTAAGGCCTTGTTTATTGACAATTTAACCATTTATTAAAAATCTTATTCTGAATTGTTTCTGAACTGGGTGATCTAATCACAGCTCCAACAGCAGTCTGTTTTCATGCTAGTGTTTTCTTTTCCCATAGCCCCACCAAAATTGACCATTTTAATATTTTATTATCTTTTCCGATTTGCTGGGATAAGGAATAATCTTGGATTTCTTCTCTCTTTTGTATTAGCATGAATAATTTGGAGCAATTTCCCATATGGTTGTTAATAGTTGACAGTTTTTCTTCTTTTAAAATGTGCTCATTTACAGAATAACTGCTACTCTTTTAATATTTATTTCCTCTACATTTTAGATGTCAGACCCTGAGAGATAGCTAAAACAAATACTCCCCCCCCAATTAACAATTTTCCTTCTTATCCGAGCTGCAATAATGCTATTTATGCAGAAGTTTAAAAATTTCAGGTGCCACAATGATCTGTTTGTGATCTATAATCTGTATTTGGTTTAAAAAAATCTCCACCTAATCATAATCATGAAAGATAACCCCATTCATTTTTCTTCAGCCTAAAACAAAATGAAGTACCTTTTTATATGGATTAGAAACATCTTTTTGAAATATTGTGTGGTATATGGTGTAAGGTGCTAATATAAACTTTCTTCTCTCTTCTTCTGGTAAATGTTCTCTCATTTTTGATTTTTGTTTCATTTGGTCAGTGAGTTTTTGCCAAGTAGTTTATGTTCTTGAGTATATTGATCACCTATTTTATTTTCTTTCATAGTATAATACCCCATATCCTATGGCTTCTCTTGGAACTGCTATTTATTTTCATTCTGTCTTTATGGGTTGTTTCTCTCTCTCTCTCTCAGTTTATGTGCTTAGAAGCTCGTTTATACCCAGTGTTTCTCGGATTATTTTATTTCATTTTGCTTTTCAGGCTTTTCTTTTATTCTAAGTAAATTGTCTCTGGATTCCTCCCTCCCACCCTCCTTTCTGCCTCACAAAATCTCAACACTAGATGTTCCCAGCTTTCTGGCATGGGGAATCTTAGAGATGTGGCTGATTCCCTAGCCAGGGAGAATTCTATAGTGAGAGAACTGATGTCATATGAATTTGCACTTACCCTTTCCTCAGGCACAGTAACCCCAAAAGTGTGGTGAGCTAAAAAAAAGTTTTAGATTGAGATTTTTATCAACTAAATTGGATTTGTTATCTAACATAGTTCTAAACACAGTCATTAGTTTAATGTGATCCTTGGAGGAATATGATAATGTTGGTAGTGATTATGCTAAAGCCTATCTAGTAACAACTAGTTTCCTATAATAAAAAAATAAGAACTTTTCATAGAACTTATTGACTAATGTGGGAGGGACCTTAGATGCATATACCAAATATAATAATTTTATGAATAAACTAGGTTTTACCTGACATATTTTCATGTTCCAAAATTCTCAAAGTGATTTAAGATTTGCAAAGGTTGAATTTAAAATGTATTGCCCACACTCCCAATTCCTCACCATTTCCCCGCCATGGTCTATTGCTTTTTTCCCCCTGGCAACTTCATATTTCTATATTGGAGAAGAAATCTCTCATCTTTTTATTTTTTATGACTGGAAGTTATTCAAGCAGTGACAACATGGCATTTACATGCTATATATTGAAATTATACTTTAGCCATACAGAAGGTATAGTAATGTCTCTGAGGGAAACAACTGACTATAGGACTGGTTCCAGGTAGAGATTTATTAACATTGAGACATACTATAGAAGTAGCCCTTGGAAGAAGAAGAAAAAAACTTTTTGAAAAACTCTTTTGTTTTTCTCCCTTGAAAGTTGTCTTCCATATTCCTCTCCCTCCAACTAATTGAATACAGACCTTATAATACTCTTAGATGACTTGAAGACTTAAAGGAGAAATTTATGGTTCTGGAATATAAATATTTCTGAATTGCTAGAGTTAAACAACAACAATTTTTAAAATAGGGTCAGAATTTCAAATAGCATTGGATTTGTTACCTTGGGCATATCTTTTTCCTCTATGGGCCCTCAGTCTCTTCACCTATAAAATTAAAGTATTAAACTTGATGAGAAAGAAGGGAGGTTATTTTCAGTCCTAAAATTTTGGGATTAAATAGATACTCACCATCCCTTTAGTTATATATTTCACAATTTTATTTTTTAATTTTAATTAATTAATTTATTTTTAGTTTCCAACATTCAGTTCCACAATCCCTTGAGTTTCAAATTTTCTCTCCCTCCTTTTCTCCCCCCAATTCTCCCCACACATGGTGGGAGGCAAGGAAATATAGGATCTACAAATACTTTCACATTAAATATTAGTTAAATACTAAAGAGGGATTATAACCAAAGAAGTTAATGGTGAGAAAGAAGGTACAAAACAAAACCCAAAAAAGAGAGGAAGTAGTTCGCTTCAATATGCATTCGTACTCTGTAGTTCTTTCTCTGGATATGGATATGTCCTTCCATCATGAGTTTTTTGGAGTTGTCTTATAACCTTACTTTGCTGAAGGGAGCCCAGTCTATCAAAGTTAGTCAGTAATTGTGTACAAATTTCTCCTGGTTCTACTCTTCTTATTCAATATCAGTTTATATAAGTCTCTCCAAGTTATTATGAAGTCCATCTATTCTTCCATCTTCTTATAGCACAATAGTATTCCATTATATTCATATACCACAACTTGTTTAGCCATTCCCAATTGATAGGCATCCCCTTGTTTTCCAATTACTTTCCACCACAAATAGAGCTGCTATAAATATTTTTGTATGTATGGGTCCTTTTCCCACTTCTATGATCTTTTTGGGATACAATTGTAGAAGGGAGCATTGCTGGGTCAAAGGGTATGTATGCACTTATTTATAGCCTTTTGGGCATAGTTGCAAATTGCTCTCCAGAATAGTTTAATCAGTTCACAACTCCACCAACAATGCATCAGTGTTCCAATTTTTCCACATGCTTTCCAGTATTTAACATTTCCCTATTTTGTCATCTTAGCCAATCTCACGGGTGTGATGTGGAACGTAAGAGTTGTTTTGATTTGCATTTCTCTAATCCATAGTGATTTGGACCATTTTCATACGCTTATAGATATCTTTAATTTCTTCCTCTGAAAACTGCCTCTTCCTATCTTTGACCATTTATCAATTGAGGAATGACTTGTGTTCTTATAGATTTGACTCAATTCTCTGTATATTTTTAAAATGAAGCCTTTATCAGAGACACTGGTTGTAAAAATTCTTTCCCAATTTTCCACATCCCTCTTAATCTTGACTACATTGGCTTTATTTGTACAGAAACTTTTCAATTTAATGTAATTAAAATTATACATTTTGCATTTCATAATGCTCTCTAACTTATTTGGTCATAAAATCTTCCTTTCTCCATAAATCTAACAGATAAACTATTCCTTGCTCTCCCAGTATGCTTACAATATCAGCCTTTATACCTAGGTCATGCACCCATTTAGATTTTATTTTGGAATACAGTGTTAGATATTGGTCTATGCCCAGTTTCTGCCACACTATTTTCCAATTTTCCCAGCAGTTTTTGTCAAATAGTGAGGTCTTATCCCAAAAGCTGGGGTCTTTTGGTTTATCAAACAGTAGATTACTATAGTTATTGACTCCTGTGTCTTACGTACCTAATATATTCCACTGATCCACTACTCTATTCCTCAGCCAGTATCAAGTAGTTTTTGTGACTACTGTTATATAATACAGATTAAAATCTGGTATGCTTAGGCCACTTTCACTAGCATTTCTTTTCATTGATTCCCTTGATATTCTGGACCTTTTGTTCTTCCAAATTAATTTTGTTACTATTTTTTCTAGCTATATAACATAATTTTTTTGGTAGATTGATTGGTATGGCACTAAATATGTAATATAATTTAGATAAATTATCATTTTTATCATATTAGTTTGACCTAGCCACAAGCAACTGATGTTTTTTTGTGTGAAAAATGTTTTGTAATTGTGTTCATATAGGTCCTGATTTTGTTTTGGCAGGTAGATTCCCAAATATTTTATAATATCTACAATAACTTTAAATGGAATTTCTCTTTCTACCTCTTGCTGTTGGATTTTGTTAGAAATATATAGGAATGTGAAGGATTTATGTGGGTTTATTTTATATTCTGAAACTTTGCCAAATTTATTTATTATCTCATATAAGTTTTTACTTGATTCTCTAGGATTCTCTAAGTATATCATCATATCATCTGCAAAGAGTGATAGCTTAGTTTCTTCTTTGCCTAATTTGATTCCTTCAATTTATTTTTTCTTTTCTTGTTGCTACTGCTAACATTTCTAGCATCAAATTGAATAAGAGGGGTGATAGTGGACATCCTTGTTTCACCCCTGATCTTATTGGAAATGCTTCTAGCTCATCCCCGTTACATATAATACTTGCTGGCATAGTTTTAGATAGATGCTACTTATTATTTTAAGGAAGACTCCATTTATCCCTCTACTTCCTAGTGTTTTTAATAGGAATGGGTGTTGTATTTTGTCAAAAGCTTTTTCTACATCTGAGATAATCATATGCTCTCTGCTGGTTTTGTTGTTCATATGATCAATTATACTGATAGTTTTCCTTATATTGAACCCCCCTTGCATTCCCAGAATAAATCCTACCTGATCAAAGTATATTATTCTCATGATAAGTTGCTGTAGTCTTTTTGATAATATTTTATTTAAAATTTTTGCATCCATGAAGAAAATTGGTCTATAATTTTTTTCTCCATTTTGTCTCTTCTCAATTTAGGTATCAGTACCATATTTGTGTCATAAAAATAATATGGTAGGACTCCTCCAATTTTCCCAAATAGTTTGTAGAGTATTGGAATCAAGTGTTCTTTAAATATTTGAAAGAATTCACAAGTAAATCCAGCTGGCTATGGAGATTTTTTCCTAGGGAGTTCAATGATGGCTTGTTCATTTTTTTTTCTGATATGGAGTTACTTAAGTAATTTACTACCTCTTCAGTTAATGTGGGCAACATATATTTTTATAAATATTCATCCATTTTATGAAGATTGTCAAATTTATGTGCACACCATTGAGCAAAATAATTCCTAATTATTGTTTTAATTTCCTCTTCTTTGAAGATAGATTGATCCTTTTCATTTTGGATTCTCATAATTTGGTTTTTTTTATCATATTGACTAAAGGTCTACCAATTTTACCATAAAACCAGCTATTAGTTTTATTTATTAATTCAATAGTTTTCTTAAATTCAATTTTATTAATCTCTCCTTTGGTTTTCAGTACTTCTAATTTAGTATTTAATTGGGGATTTTCAGTTTCTTCTTTTTCTAGCTTTTTCAGTTGAATGCCCAATTTACTGACTTCCATTCTTTCTATTTTATTCATGCATGCATTCAAAGATATGAAATTTCCCCTAAGAACTCCTTTTGCTGCATCCCACAAGTTTTGATATATTGCCTCATTATCGTCATTCTCTTGAATGAAGTTACTGATTGTTTCTCTACTTTTTTTCTTTGACCCACTCATTCTTTAGGATTAAGTCATTTAGTTTCCAATTAGTTTTTAGTATTTCCTTTCATGGATCCTTATTACATGTAATTTTTATTGCACCATGATGTGAGAAGGATGCATTTAATATTTCTGCATTTCTTCACTGAATTGTGAGGTTTTTATACACTAGTACATGGTCAATTTTGTGTATGTTCCATATACTGCTAAGAAGAAGGTGTATTCCCTTTTATACCCATTAAGTTTTCTCCAGAGGTCTATTGTATCTACCTTCTCTAACATTCTATTCACCTCCTTAACTTCTTCCTTGCTTATTTTGAGTTTAGATTCATCAAGTTCAGAGAGGGGGAGATTGAGGTCCCCCACTAGTATAGTTTTGCTATCTATTTCTTCCCCTAATTCCATTAACTTCTCCCCTAGAAATTTGGATGTGATACTACTTGGTGCATATATGTTAAGTAATGATATTGTTTCAGTCTCAATGGTGCCTTTTAACAGGATATAATTTCCTTTCGTATCTCTTTTAATTAGATCCATTTTAGCTTCTGCTTTATCTGAGATACGGATTGCTACCTGTGCTTTTTCACTTTAGCTCAAGCCTAATATATTCTACTGTAGACTTTTACCTTTACCCTGTGTGTATCCCCCTCTTTCAAATGTCTTTCTTGAAGACAGCATATTGTAGGATTATTGTTTTTAATCCTTTCTCATAGCCTATTTCATGGGAGAGTTCATCGCATTCACATTCACAGTTATGATTATTATCTGTGTCTTTCCTTTCATCCTGTTCCCTCTCCTGTTTATGCTTTTATTTCTCAGTTCTCCCTTCCCCTCCTTAAGAGTTTTTCTTTTGACCACTGCTTCCTTTAGTATTCTCTCCTTATTAGTCCCCTCACTTTTCCTACCCTTCCCCCTTACTACTTCTTCCCTCCTTTCTAAGCACCTGCCCCCTTTTCACCCTTTTCCCTCCTAGTGCTTGTGGGACATAATAGATTTTTATACTTGACAAAACATGTTATTCCCTTCTTGAACCCAAACTGCTGAGAGTAAATTTCATACAGTGCTCTTCTCCCTCCCTCCTTTATCTCTACTATAATGAGTTTTTGTATCTTTTCGCATTAGAATCCTTTGCTTAACTGATTATGTCAATCCATCCTTGGAACAAAAACAATGAGAGCAAAGTTCATATACTGTTCATCTCATTCTCTTCTTTCTGTCTTCTATGGTATGTTTTTATGCCTCTTTGTGTAGCATAATTTGCCCTTTTCTCTCTCCTCCTTTCCTTTTCTCCCATTAAAATCCCTTTGTACCCCTTAACAATTATTTTTCTCATCAGATTAGTTAATTTATAACTATACCCTCTACATATATCCCTTTTAAATGTTATGATAATGATACAATTCTTAATATTGACAGGTATCAGTTTCCATATAGGGATATAGACAGTTTGTTCTTATTGAATCATGAGGTGTGTGTGTGTGTGTGTGTGTGTTTGTTTGTTTGTTTTCCTTGTTTACCTTTTTATGTCTGTCTTTAGTCCTGTTTTTGGAGATAAAATTTTCTGTTGAGCTCTGGCTTTTTCATAAGGAAAGTCTGGAAGTCCCTTATTTCATTGAATGACCATCTCCTTGCCTGAAAGATTATGCTCAGATTTGCTGAATAGTTGATCCTTTGTTGTAGTTCAAGCTATTTTGCCTCACAAAATATCGTATTCAAATCCCTCCAGTCTTTTAATACAGAAGCTGGTAAGTCCTGTGTGATCCTGACTGTAGTTCCACAATATTTGAATTGTTTTTGTCTGGATGCTTGCAGTATTTTTTCCTTGACCTGATTGTTCTGGAATTTGGCTACAATATTTCTTGGAGTTTTCAAATTGTGATCTCTTTCATTAGGTATCTGGTAAATTCTTTTGATAAGTATTTTACCCTCTTATTCTATGACCTCAGGACAGTTTTATTTGATAATTTTTTGGAGGCTGTTGTCCAGGATGATTTTTAATCATGGCTGTCCAGTAGACCAATACTTCATAGATTATCTCTCCTGGATCTGTTCTCTGAGTTGTTTTCCAATGAAATATTTTACATTTTCTTCTAATTTTTCAGTCTTTAGGCTTTGTTTGACTGCTTCTTGATGCATCATAGAGCTATTAGCTTTAATTTGACTGATTCTAATTTTTGGTGAATTGGTTTTCTTGTTTAGTTTTTGAAGATCCTTTTCCACATGTTCAGATTTCATTTTTAGGGAGCTGTTTTTGCTAGTTGAACCTCTTTTCCTGAATCATAAATTTTACTTTTTAAAGATTTGTTTTCTTCAGTGATATTTTTTTCCATTATGGAATTTTCAATTTCAAAATAATTAGTTAATTTATCATCTACATCTCTGATTTGGCTTTTAAAATCCTTCTTGGTGGTAAAGCCAAGATGACTGAGTAGAAGCACAAACTTGTTGTGATCTCCTCCTCAAATCACTTCCAATACATTTTGTAAAAATGAATTTAAGAAAACTTTAGAGCTACAGAACCCACAAAGAGACAAAGAGAAACATGTCCCATTGGAGGCAGTCTGGTAGGTGGATAGGAAGAGTTTATAGTAGCACTGCTGGGGGTCAATCACAGTCCCACATGAGCCATATGGTTCCACCCGTGGGGGCCCAATCAGTGGTAGCCAGAACAGACTTCAGGAGAGTGAATCAGCAGTGGCTGTAGCAGTTGCCAGACTTCTCAACCCACAAATACTGAAAAGAATGTAAAATGTCAGTGTGGAACTCTATTGGAATTGGGTGGAGAAGAGCAAAGTCTGACCCCTGCCCCTAAGGTGAGAAGTAGCTAAGGCATGGGGCTGCAGTTGCGGCAGTTGGCTGCCTCAGGAGCTCCTGGCCTGCCAATTGTGTAAGGACCAAGCAACCATTGAGAGGGTAATTGCTCTTTCTTTAACCTGCTTGGATCTGGATCATAGTCTTGGATGGTGGTCCTGGGGTATGTGGCTAGTGTTCCAGAACTTGTGGGGGCTGCAGGAAGGGCACCCTCCTAATACCTCTGACATCTCAGAATACCCCAGCAATTTGGGACATAACTCTCTCCACACTGGAAGTAGAGTTCTACCATGGCAAAGAGCTCAAAAGTCAAGTAGTTGCCTGGCACTATGAGCAAGCAGAGGAAGCACTAACAGATCACAGAATCCCTTTTTTTGTGGACAAAAAGAATCAAAGCATGGAATGAGAGGAAAACAAAAAAGTCAGAACTTCGGCATCAAAAGCTTCCAAGAAAAATATAAACTAGTTACAGTCCATGGAGGAACTCAAGAAGGATTTTGAAAATTAAGTAAGAGAAGTGGAGGAAAAATTGGGAAGAGAAATGAGAATGATGCAAGAAAATCATGAAAAGCAAGTCAATAGCCTGCTAAAGGAGTTGCAAAAATACTGGAGAAAATAACACCTTAAAAATAGGCTAACCCAAATGGCAAAAGAGGCCCAAAAAGCCAGTAAGGAGAATACCTTAAAAAGCCAAATTTGCCAGATGGAAAGGGAATTTCAAAAACTCATTTAAGAGAATAATTCTTTTAAAAGTAAACTGGAGCAATTGGAAGCTAATGACTTTATGAGAAATCAAGATACATAAAATAGATCCAAACCAATGAAAAAATAGAAGGCAATGTGAAATATCTTGTTGGAAAAATTACGAACCTGGAAAATAGATACAGGAGAGAGAATTTAAAAATTATTAAACTACTGCAAAGCCATGATCAAAAAAAGTGGCTAGACCACATCTTTCAAGCAAAATTGTCTTGATATTCTAGAACCAGAGGACAAAACAGAAATTGAAAGAATTCACCAATTGCCTCTTGAAAAATATCCCCAAAAGAAAACTAGGAATATTATAGCCAAATTCCAGAGTTCCCAGGTCAAGGAGAACATTTTACAAGCTGCTAGGAAGGAACAATTTTACCATTGTGAAAACACAATCAGGACAACACAAGACCTAGTAGCTTCTACGTCAAGGGAATAAAAGGACTTGGAATATGATATTCCAGAGGTCAAAGGAGCTAGGACGAAAACCAAAAATCACCAACATTCTTGATGAAAAAAAAAACAATTTGAATGGAAAATTTGACTTTCAAATACAAGAAGCAAGAGAATGATGAGAAAGTAAACAGGAAAAAGAAATCATAAGGAACTTATTAAAGTTGAACTGTTTACATTCCTACATGGAAAAAATGATAATTATAACTTATATGACTTTTCTCAGTATGAAGATATTTGAAGGGAATATATAAGTATGTATAGTAGGGTGTATGTATATATAAATATATATGTGAGTGAGGGCATATATATGTCCATATATAGATGGACAGAGAGCACAGGATGAGTTGAATATGAAGGGATGATATCTAAAAAATAAGAGGTGAAAGAGGAATTTATTGGGAGAAGGAGAAAGGGAGAGATAAATTAGGGTAAATTATCTCATAGAAAAGAGGCAAGAGAACACTGTTAGAATGGAGGGGAAGAGCAGGAAGGTGAAAGGGAATGGGACAACCTTAATTTCATTGAGTTTGCCTTAAGGAGGGAACAACAGACACACTCAACTGGGTATCTTACCCTGAAGCAAAATGGGAGGGTAGGGGATAAGAGGGGGATGACAGAAGGGAGGGCAGATTGGGGGAGAGGGTACTTAGAAGCAAACATTTTTGTAAAGGTATGGGGTCAAAAGAGAAAATAGGATACATGGAGGGAGGGATAGGATGGATGGAAATATAATTAGTCTTTTACAATATAATTGCTATGGAAATGATTTGAATAACTACAGTTGCACAACATTGGTTATGAATTGCTTATCTCCCAATCCAGTGGCTACTTTCACTATTTCAGGATTTTACATTAGGGCAATAATTTCTGGTTTTCAGGGTCAGGTAGGGGAATTAGAGCAGCTAGAGTTTACTCCACCAACTTGGCTCCCAGAAGTTCACATAGATGATTTTTTTAAACATCCAGGCTATGGGTTGATAGCCCCAGGAGAAGCTGCTGTCACTCCCACAGGCCCTCTGTTTGTCTCTTGCCCAGCTTCAACAGATTTCCATCCCATGGTGAAAGGTCTGAAAATTTCCTCTTTTTGTGGATAGGCTTACTCACTAGGGCTCACTCTGGCTCCGCTGTGGTCTGGTCTTGGGTCTGTGCTGGGGCAGCCCTTGCACATTCCACACTCCCCTTTCCAAATACTATGTGTGCGCTTTCCTGGATTGGGAATCTACTATGTGCCATATCCAAATGGATTCTGTCATTTTAAAGTCTGTTCAGATTCACTTTTTAGAGATTACTGATACAATTCACAAAGGAGCTCAGGTGAGATCCTGATTTCACTCCACCATCTTGGCTGTACCCCCAATTTTATTTTGTTTCTACAGGAATTAAAGTCTACCCACTTACAGTTGATAAAAATTCCCCTCTACCCAATTTTTGAAAAGTGGAATGTTTACTCATTTTCTCCTCTTCGATACTTTTCCTTATTCTTGATAATTTTTTCCAAGATCATGAACAATAGTTCCACAAGGATCTTCTAGTCCTACTAGTCTTCTAGTCCTTCCATGAGAAATAATTCTTTCCTGCTTGCTGAATTATTGAAGATAGAGGACTTTCCCCTCTACATTCAGCTTATTTATTTTGGATCTCAATCTCACCTCCCCAATCTTCCCCTCCATTGTAAAAAAAAAAAATGCCTCTTTTATTGTAAACAGTTTAACCTCACTAAGTCCTTTATGATTTCCTTTTCATGATTGCCTTTTTATGCTTTTCTTGAGTCATGTATTTGAAAATCAGATTTCCTATTCATCTTTGGTCTCTTCTCTTCTCTTCTCTTCTCTTCTCTTCTTTACTTTTCCATACGTATATTGAAGCATACTATTTTTTTACTTTATTTTTTCATGTTTTTTTGGGGGGAGGTCTATATTTTCTTTCCCAAAATTACCAATATGGAGATGTGATTTGCATGACTGTACATACACAACCCACATCAAATCTCTTGCATTTGTTTTTTTCCCACTTTGTGGAGTTTTTATTCTTTTTAAAAAAACATTTTATTTTAAAACTTCGAATTCCAGATTCTTTAACTTCCTCCCTCATCACCCACCCTTACTGGGAAGATAAGCAATTCAATATAGGCTGTACAAGTGCAGCTATGAAAAACACCTCCATAGTGGATATATTGTGAAAGACTGACTATATTTCCCTCCATCCTATCCTGCCCCCAACTTGTTCTATTTTCTACTTTGACCCTGTCCCTTTTCAAAAGTGTGTCCTTCTCTCTAACCTCCTCCCCAAACTACCCTCCTATCCATCATCCCCCCTCTCATCCCCTTACCCTCTAATATCCTGTAGGGTGAGATACTATATTTAGTGTGTATGTCATTCCCTCTCTAAGCCAAATTCAATGAGAGTAAGGTTGACCCATTCCCTTTTGCATTCCTGGTCTTCTCCTCCATTGTAACAGTTTTCCTTTGCCTCTTCTATATACAATAATTTACACATTCAGTCTCTCCTTGTCTCCTCTCATATTCCTCTCTTATCTCTCAATTTTACCTTTTAAGTATCATCCCTTCCTATTCAATCCATCCTGTACCCTCTGTCTATGTATACCAGTACACATATATACACACACTAACATATGTATTCATACACCCATATACCCTCCTATATAGACATATATATGTATGTATACATTTATACATGTTCATATTCTCTTCAACTATCTTCATACTGAGAAAAGTTGCATAAGTTACAATTATCATTTTTCCATGTAGGCATGTAAATAGTTCAACTTGGATAAGTTTCTTATGATTTCTTTTCCCTGTTTACTTTCTCATGCTTCTCTTGCTTCTTTTATTTGAATGCCAAATTTTCTACTCAACTCTTTTTTTTTCATCAAGAATACTTGAAAGTACTCCATTTCATTTAATAACCATATTTTACCCTGAAACATTATACTGAATTTTGCTGGGTAAATGATTCTTGATTTTAATCCCAGCTCCTTTGACCACTGGAGTATCATATTCTAAGCCCTTTGACCCTCATTGTAGAAGATGCCATATCCTGTGCTATCCTGATTGTGTTTCCACAATATTCAAATTGTTTCTTCTTTGCTGCTTGTAATATTTTTTCCTTGATCTAGAAAATCTGTAATCTGGCTGTAATATTCCTTGGAGTTTTCTTTTGGGAATCTTTTTTAAGAGGTGATAGGTGAATTCTTTCAACTTCTATATTGCCCTCTGGTTCTAAAACATCAGGGCAATTTTCCTTGAGAATTTCTTGAAGGATGATTCCTAGGTTCTTCTTTTAAGCACGGTTTTCAGGTATTTCAATAATTTTTAAATGATCTCCCTGGATCAATTTTCCAGGTTAGTGATTTTTCCAATGAGATATTTCACATTGCCTTCTATTTTTTTTATTTTTTTTGGATATGTTTAATAGTATCTTGATTTCTCATAAAGTCATTAGCTTCCATTTGCTCCAATCTAATTCTGAAGAAATTATTGTCTTAAATGAGCTTTAGAAATTCTTTTTCCATCTGGCAAATTTGGCTTTTTAAGGCATTCTTCTCCTCATTGGCTTTTTGTGCCTCATTTGCCATTTGAGTTAGTCTATTTTTAAGGTGTTTCTTCAGTTGGGTTGTTGACACTCTTTTCATGATTTTCTTGCATCATTCTCACTTCTCTTCCCAATTTTTCTTCCACTTCTCTTATTTGGTTTTCAAAATTCTTCTTAAACTCCTCTATGGCCTGTAATTAATTCATATTTTTCTTGGAAGCTTTTTATACAGGAGTTCTGACTTCATTGTCTTCCTCCTATTCCATGCTTTGATCCTTTTTTTTTCCTAAAAAAGGGAATCTAAAGTTGGACTGCTGTGCTTGCTTTGCTTCATTTGCTTGCTCACGTTGCCACTCAATTACTTGACTTTTGACCTTTTTGCCACAGTAGAACTCTGCTTCCAGAGAGGAGAGCTTTGTCCCAAATCACTGGGTTCTTTGCAGCTGCTGGAACTATTAGTTGGGTGCCCTCTCTGAAGCCTCCTCACGCTCTGTCACCTGGTCATACACCCCAGGACCTCCACTTAAGACAGTGATCCAGATCCAAGCATGTTAAAGCAAGAGCAATTATTCCTCAGAATGATGGTTGGTCCCTGTATGATCTGCAGGCCAGGAGGTCTGAAGCAGCCACATGGTGGTGGTGGTTGCATGGCTGCTGTGCCTCAGCTGCTTCTCCTTCTGAGGGGCAGAGGCTGGACCATACTCTTGGTCCCCCTGTTCTCAAAGTCCACACTGACTTTTTATTTTGCCTTTGGCATTTATGGTTTGATAATTCTGGAAACCCCCACAGCTGCTGGTGATCCACTGTCCTGAAGTCCCTTCAGCTGTGGCTGATCAAGGCTGCCCTAGGGCTAAAACCATGGGCTCACATAAGGCTGGGCTTGGATCCCAGTGTGCTGTGATGGACCTTCCTGCCAGCCTGCCAGCCTGCCTTCAGTGGGAGGTTTGTTTCTCTCTGTTACTTTGTGGGTTTTGTAGCTTTAAAGTTTGTTTAGAGTCATATTTTTAGGTATTTGAGGTGGTTATGGGGTGAGTCATGGAATTTTCCTTCTTCTTTGCAGACATCTTGGCTCTGCTTCTCAGCTCTGGTCTTTTCATCAGGAATGCTTGAAAGTCCTCTATTTCATTGAATGCTTTTTTTCTCCTAAAGAATTATACTTATTTTTGCTGGGTAGGTGATTCTTGGTTGTAATCCTTGCTCCTTTGACATTTGAAGTATCACATCCCAAACCCTCTAATTTGTCTTGTATTATCTTGACTGTGGTTCCATGATGCTTGAATTGCTTCTTTCTGGCTACTTGCAATATTTTCTCCATGACCTGGGAGTTCTGGATTTGGTCATAATACTGCTTGGAATTTTCATTTGGGGATCTCTTTCAGGAGGTGATTGGCAGATTCTTTGAATTTCTATTTTACTTTCTGGTTCTATAATATCAGGACAGTTTTCCTTGATAATTTCATGGAAGATAATGTCTAGATTCTTTTTTATTATGACTTTCAGGCAGTTCAATAATTTTAAAATTATCTCTCTGGAGCTATTTTTCAGGTCAGTTGTTTTGCTAATGAGATATTTCACACCATCTTCTATTTGTTCATTCTGTTGGTTTTATTTTATTGTTTCTTGATTTCTCATTAAGTTACCAGCTTCTACTTGTCCAATTCTGATTTTTAAGGAATTATTTTTTTCGGTGAGCTTTTGAACCTCCTTTTGTATTTGGCCAATTCTACTTTTTAAGGACTATTTTCTTCAGTGCCATTTTACCTCTTTTTAAATGTGAACAATTCTATTTTTGCAGGCATTCTTTTTCCCATTGTTTTCTTTTTTATTTTTTACTTATTTTACCATTTGGCCTAGTCTGTTGTTTAAGGTGTTATTTATTTCAATTTTTTTTGTGTCTCCTTTACCAACCTGTGGATTCCTTTTCGTAATATTTTCCATCATTTCACTGAAGAAAAAAGTCCTTAAAAAGTAGAATTGGCCAAATGCAAAAGGAGGTTCACCTCTCCTTTGATCATAATAACTTGGGAAGAACTGAAAACTTAGAGGTCCCTAGAAGTGTCTCTGAAAATAGCTGTATAAAATCCCTAAAGCTTGGGAGAGTGTGCCCTCTACCCTGGAAGCAGAGCCCAACTTTAATAAAGAGAGTTAAAAGTAATAAGTAATAGGCTAGAGAAATGAACAAAAAGCAGAAAAAAATATTCTTACCATATAAAGTGATTGTGGTAACAATGAAGAATGTTGTGAAAAGTCACTGGGGAAGTTCACTTTAATAGACGAGAGTATAAAACTCAATTCACTCATTTAACAAACATTAACAAACATTTGTTACTCATGTAAGGCATGTATGTGTAAGACATTGAAGATCACAAAATAATTATAGAAGTTAGGCCAAAAAGCTTTATATATGGTAAAGGAAATAAGTATATATAAAGAATTGCAATATAAAGTAGTTTGTATTGAGTGTTTTGTAAATATTAAAGAAATTTAGAGGAGGAAGTGATTACTTCTAGCTGAGGAAGAGGTTGTGTGTGGGGGAAGACTGGATAACAAAGGATTTATTAAACACTTGGTATACACTTGGCACTGTCCTGGGGATACAAATCTAAGGGTGCACAATAGCCTCTGCCTGCCTTCAAGGAGTTCATATTCTAATTGAGAAAGGCTTCTGATTCTTGAAAATTATCATGCAGAATGCAATCTGAAATTTGGAAGGGATCATCCAGTCAAAATCATAACTGAAAAAAAATCTTC
The DNA here is from genome assembly GCA_028646575.1 of Pseudocheirus occidentalis. Taxonomy (NCBI): domain Eukaryota; kingdom Metazoa; phylum Chordata; class Mammalia; order Diprotodontia; family Pseudocheiridae; genus Pseudocheirus; species Pseudocheirus occidentalis. Next base: position 51,779 of record JAQQSW010000247.1, read on the forward strand.
TATAAAATATATTGGAAAATTCTCTAATGATGGAGAACTAAATACTTGTTGAGGCAATCCATTACACTTTTCAATACTTTGGAGTATTGGGAACTATTTATTTAATCAAACCTAAATTTGCCTCTCTGAAATTTCAACGTATTGTTTCTAGTTCAGTTCTCTGACCCCAAGGAAAATAAACATAATACATCTTTAATGTGATCTTTGAAAAAATATCTGAAGATGGTTCACATGTCAATCCTAACCCTTCTCTCCAAGAAGAATTTCAGTAGGTATAGAGGAAAGTGTTCCAGGCACAGAAAGTGGCATGAGAAAAACTGGAAAGATAAAAATATGTTTAGAGACAGCTAGGATAACCTTGGCTGGGAATAGCCAAGATTTTCTAAGATTTACCTCAGTTTTAAGAAAAACTGTAATTTAAACAAAGCTTTGAAAAAGGTAAAGCTGTGTGTTATAGCCTGAAAGGCCCTGGATTTGTGGGCGGAAGACCTGTTGAGGCAGTCTGATTACATTAGGTCTTCCCTTCAGAGTGAGGACAAACATGTATTTGGAAATAGCTGGACTGCTGAGTCCATTAAGCTCCACCTGTAACATCAATGGAATTTCCCCAAATACTCTGTTTATCCTTAGCAGATCTACTCATAATTGCTGTATTAAAAATACCTAGACTCTATATATGAAGAACTTCAGATCCCTCTTTCAACCTAAGAAAATCTCATGGTCCTCCCTGGGACCACTTAACATTAGCCTAAAATTTTCTGAGCAGTCTTTTATCCTCTTTTATCTCCTGAAACTGGAGCTGATAATGAGATATGGGATAGCAGTGTGATATCAAGGTACACACATCCTCAATGTCTGTTCATTAAACAGGTTTATGTACTATCATGCAACCTTGTCATTAGATCAACTGAGTGTGAGACTTTATTTCTATATATTAGAATCCTGGGTCAGACCTGTACCTCTGGGTTTGAATTCTAGTTCTGTTCCTTGTTGGTTGTGTGACACTGGGAATTGTTCCCCCCCCACCTCCGTCTGGATTTCATTTCCTCATTTGGCATTGTGTATTATGGATAAATATCATTGTCTGACCATATGTCCTGTTATTTAGTTCAGAAAATATGACCACCATAAGCAAAGTGAGAGATAAGGCTAAAAATGTAATATGGGGCCAGATTTTGATGACCTTGATGTCATTCCAAGAAGTTAGTAACTATTGTTTAGTTAGCTGAAATTGGTGTTAGGTCTTAGCAAAGGGCCAACTGCCAAGTTTTATATTCGAGAGTACTGCTCTTTTCCATGGTTCAACAGATCTTGACATGGCATCTTTCTGTGCTTCCAAGAGTTTCTTGTAATTGTTGACATATCTTGATCATTCCTCACCAAGGTCAGCACTAGCACAAGCTGTTTGCTATCCCATTTTAGCCATAATAAGCATTAGCTCTGGAAAGAAAACCCAAACAAACTGGAAATTGGGTACTATTTTCTTCCTCTGGGTAACCTGAGTCCTAGGATCTTCTCTGTCTCACACTGAGAGCATTGTAGATACTGCAAATGATACCATAACACTTAAGACAGGGCTTCTTTAGATAGCCATCCTTTCCCCTAGTCTCTCATTCTACCATTCCCTCAGTTTCTACAATATGTAGGTCATCTCCCAAATCCCCTTTGAAAGTGCCACATGATTCCTTCCATAGGACCCCTCCATCAAATAGCCATCAGAATTACCTCTGTATTTTTATGGGGCATCAAATAAAGTGGAGAATGGCTTTCATCTCTATTCTCCACCCTTATATTGGTGCTACTTAATAGCAGGGGAATAAATGTAATTTACTTGGTACTGAGATATGTGTTGACCAAGAGTGTGTCTCTAAGTTCTTGTGTTTGGGTCCAATTCTTTATCCTTCCTGTTCAGCCTCCATTTACTACAGCTTTACAATTATAAGCTCGTTACATCATTAAGGATGTGTATGATTAAAAAGAAAAGTGTTTAATGGTGTATTGAGAGCAAGAGATAGCAAAGAGTAAATGGGTATATGTAAAACAGGCTCATGCTTATCAGCTTATGCTCTGTTTGGTACAGAGGATAGAACGCAGGGTTTACAGTCAGGAATACTTGAGTTCAAATCCAGCCTCAGACACTTCCTAGCTGAGTGACGGTGGTCAAGTGACTTAACCTCCTTCTGCCTCCGTTTCCTCACCTTTAAAGTAGAGACCATAATATTCATGTCACAGGATGGTTGTGAAGTCAAATAAGATATTTGAAAAGTTCTTAGCCTACTACATGTAACATAGAAAGTACTTTAAAAATACTTATACCCTTCCCACCTTGTTCCTTGTTCTGTCATTTGGGGCCAAGCAGAGCAACTACTATTGATTTCTTCTCCCATCCCCAATTCCCTTTTCATGACAGCCCTTCAAATGTTTTATTTTATTTTATTTTATTTTGTTTTTTGGAGGGGGGAGGACAGGGCAGTTGGAGTTAAGTGACTTGCCCAAGGTCACATGGCTAGTAAATGTTAAGTGACTGAGGCCGAATTTGAACTCAGGTCCTCCTGACTCCAGGGCCAGTGCTCTATTCACTGTGCCACCTAGATGCCCCCTTCAAATATTTTAAAACAATTAATTGTGCTTGATCTGTCTTTACCTTTTTGAGCCTCAGTTTCCCGTAAACTGTTTAATAGTTTTGAGTTTGAGATGAGCTTAATAGCAACAGATTTTTCAGATTACTGTACACTGTTTTGCCCTGAACCTTTATGACTTAGAACAAATGGTTAGCCAGAGTCAGAAATGTAATATCTGTGGCCATAGACCAGAGCAGCAATCAATAGTTATTACAGAGACTATACCTGTGATGGTTGCCCTATGAGCATGGGGTTCTGGCTAGTTATGCTAATCAGAATAAGCAACAACAGTTTGCACCACTCAACCTATTGGAGAATTGGGATCTCTGAAGCCCCACCTCCTTCCTATTAGGTTCCTATTGGCTACTGAATATAAAGGTAGGAAGGTAAGAAGTTGCTGCCCTCATGCGGTGATTACCATGGGTATATAGACACTTTCCTTTCCATATTCCTCACCCAATCCTTGAAGTGAATCTTGACCATAGACCAATTCATTCCTGTGCTTCCCTTCTATAGAATTGACATCAATCTGTTTTTCTTCCTCTCTTTCCTTCTCTCCCACTCTTCCCACCTAAAACCAGGGGCATAACAGAAACAGAAAGAAGGGGAGCCCTGTAGTTCAGTGTCAGTGGATTGGATTCCCATATGTCACTTGTGCTGCATGCTGTTAGCCCTTAAACCTTAGGCAGAACCTGAGGGGCTCAACCGTGAGGAACTGCTGTCACCTGGAACAAAAGAACCATGTCCACATTTGTAGCATCTGGCAAAGCATCTGCCAGCTGGCTGGAACTAAACTTAGCCAACAGAGATTCCAAAGGAAAAAAAATATGACATAAGGCAGCCTGCTCAAACAAAGCTTTCTTTTTCTGTGCAGGTGCATTGTATGGGTATCTAGGAAAATAGTGTCTCAAATGGATAACAATAATGAAGATCATATCATCCATAAGTGAAATTGACAGAGAACCACTAAATCCAATTTGGCTTTTTGTTGCAGTATCCTCCTCATCAAACCTTTACAAGGGCAATGGTCAAGCTACAATAGTTGACTGATTTGATGTTTAAAATTTTCTGATTTCTGTTATCATTCTGTGTGAGAGGCATAAAATATGTAAGTTGATCAAGCAGCAAGAGAATTTGGGCCTCTTGGATACTGTTGACCATCATCAACTTTAAGTGATTTATTTGTTTGATTCCCATGAGTTCCCACATTAGCTTGATTCTCTATTACACTGGCCACTCCTCTCTCTCTTCCTCTTTCTCATCTCTTCATATATATATATATGTATTTTTTTTTTGGAAACCAAAAGATAACAAGGTCTTTATTTTTTTTTCTTTTTTATTATTATTTTTTTAAAAATTAACTTGTTTGTTCACTTTTAGGTTACAAGATTCTGTTCCATAGTCTCTTCATATATATTAATATATATATATGTACATATACATTTATGTCTTAATACATATATATATACACATATGTATATACATGTATATGTGTATATATGTATGCTATGTTCATTCCCTAAGCATTTAACAAAGGTCCATCTTTCTCTTTACTCTTTCCATTTGAGTGGCTTGTATTATATATGATCTCATTGTGGAGAGCTCCCACATATGGAAATATTGACCTGGATATCCCACTGATACTTCAACCAGCATGTGAAAATCAAGCTGTTTTTCCCCTCACAATGCCTCCTCTTTGTTGCAACTATTTTTTTGTTTAATTCATAGTGCCACAGATCAACAGGGGTTGAAAACATGCAGTAGTCTCTAATGAAAGCAGGTGTAAAATAAAGATCATAACATATAAGAATCATACAAATATTCTCACATCCTATAAGAGCTATGGCTGCTATTACCCCATTGGTTCAAATGAAATAACATTTGCAAAGTGGTTTACATAAATGAAAATGTAGCTTTATATGATCTTTTTTTATCATTGCTTGATTTTTCTCTTTCTCATCACTTACAAACAACTAGACGCTAATACCTGATGTTTCTTCCTTGATAATATCTCTCATACCCTCTAAACTACTTTCATATCTATCTAGATTTACAACCCCAAAGATTCATCTTTTCCAATTCTTTCCTACTGTCTTGAAGCCCTTATTACTTCCTGCATAGTTATGGTCTCAGCCTCTTAACTTGTCCCTCTGCTTGCAGTATTGCTCTTCAATTCTATTCTGTATGTTACCTCAATGTTCCTCAAGAACTGCTTTCACTATATCATTTCTCTGGTCGAAAAGAGCAACAACAACAAAATTCAATAGTAGTGTCTCCAGTATTTTTTAAGCACCAATATGAGGTACCATGTTAATTGTTTGGACTACAAAAAAACCATAAAAGTTGTTTCTGCCTTCAAAGACCTTGAATTTTACTAGGGGTGTAAAATCTGTTAATCTTAGTCTAGATTTCAAGGTACTCTATTGTTCAATCATTTCAGTCATGTCCAACTCTTCAGGGCCCAATTTGGAGTTTTCTTGGCAAAGATATCGTAACCTTTTGCCATTTCTTTCTTACTTTACAGATGAAGAACCAAAGCAAACAGTGCTGAGTGACTTGCCCAGGGTTGTACAACTAGTAGGTGTTTGATGCCAGACTTAAACTCAGAAAGCTGTGTCTTCCTGACTCTAGATCCAACACTCTATCCACCTTACCTCCCAACTGTCCAAAGCACTCCTTTATCTGGACACTATTTACTTAAACTCAGAAAGCTGTGTCTTCCTGACTCTAGGTCCAACACTCTATACACCTTACCTCCCAACTGTCCAAAGCACTCCTTTATCTGGACACTATTTACTTAAACTCAGAAAGCTGTGTCTTCTTGACTCTAGGTCCAACACTCTATCCACCTTACCTCCCAACTGTCCAAAGCACTCCTTTATCTGGACACTATTTACTTTATCTCTCACTATACCCTCAAAACAAACCTCTTGCTTCAGACAAATGGCATACTGAGTATCCTAAAACCCGTATCTTGAGGTACAAATCTCAAACTTTTGCTGATATTTATCCCTAGGATTTGTTTCAAGAGGCAGCTAGATGCCTCAGTGGATAGAGCACTAGGCTTGGAGTCAGGAAGGCCTGAGTTCAAATGTAGCCTCAGACACTAACTGGTCAAGTCACTTAACTTCTGTTTGCCTTAAACCACTGAAGAAGGAAATGGCAAACTGCTCCAGTATCTCTGCAACAGTTTGGTTCTTGGGATCACAAAGTGTCAAACAGGACTGAATGACTGAACAGCAACACAACGATGATTTCCTCCAACCCTTGTTTCTACCTATTGAAATCGTATTGATCCTTCAAGAATCAACATCACCTGCATCTCCTTCAGGATGTCATTCTTTCAAGTTTTCATCTAAAAGTGATCTCTTCTTTCTCTGAAGTGTTACATTCATTATTTTCCCTACTCATTGCTTTTGGGCTTACTGACTCAGACTGTTAATGTTTGAAAGGGATGTTTTGGTTTTATTTTGTTTTATCTTTATAAATCTTATCTCCTTTACTAGATTGTAAGCAAATTGAGAGTCACGATTGTGTCTAATTTATTACCCTTTACAATATCTTTAACTCTATTTGTGTTGAGTTAATATGTTGAAAATTGCTCTTTTTCACACACACTTTATGCCAGTGAAAGTGGACCCTCTTATACAGGAGGTCTCAAATGTTCAGATTGCCTTCCTTCCACAACCCTGTCTCTGAGAATCTTTTCTTTCATGTGTGGTTCATGAGCCCTCTCCTATGGGAATCCCTTCAGTTCCCTACCAGTTCTTATTCTCTCCTTATTGAAATTTCTTTGTGATTTCATGTGTACTTTAATATTTCCTCATTTGTGCTCATATTATGTGCCCTTCCTTCCTTCCCCACTCCAAAAAAACAGCATGCAATATCGTTAGGGGCAGAGTCAGAGTCAGTTATGTTTTTGTCTCTGTAACTCTATCATCTAGCACAATACCTTCAATCGGTAGGTGGTTAGTAAAGGTTTATTGAATTAAGAAAAACCAGAAGTTAGAAACCTAGAAAGCAGACCCCGAAAAAAATATGAAAATAGGCTAAATGTGAGGGTAGGGGATTATAAAATAATGATATAGAATTCTGGGAGGAGTTTGTGTTATCCATTTTATTGCTTTCTGTTTTGATCAGAATCCATCCCTCCAGCCTTCAGAGAAATGTATCCCTCACCCAAACCCCTCAGCAATAATATAACCACTAAGGGGTCACATTTATATGACACTTTGTAGTCTGAAAAGTTGTTTCTTAATAACTCCACAAAATAAATAGTATAATTGTTATGATCCCATTTTACAAATAAGGAGAGGGAAATTAAGACAATTTGTGACTTGCCCAAAGTAGAGTTGGGACATCAACTTCAATATTGAGACTTCCAGTTCATCAGTATTCCAATATACCTTGCTCACATGTCCCCTATCAAAATATCTTCATTTTCTAAAGGTTAGCTTTACACATAGCATATAACAAAATTATTCCAGGTTTACTGGGATACGTCTGTCCACACATACCTTTTGTTTTCTGAATTTTATTTTAAAATAATTTAATTTCACTGTTTTGAAGGTCAAATACCTCCAAAAAACAAATATGAAAGAACTATTCATTTATCTACCAGTTTTGTGATAATAGACATTAGTTAAGATCTTTGAAAGAGGAGATAAGCTGAGAATTTGGCAAGTCTGTGTGTGTGCGTGTGAGCTAGTGTATATACATGTGTGTTTCAGGATTAGCAAGAGGCATTGAATAACTTAACTGCTTAGCCTATCTTTGAACAAACTTCTTGGCATTCAACTCACTCTCTGAAGGAGGGTTCAAGGACAGGTTGAGGACACAAATTACTAATACACACATGTGATGAAAACATCCATATTTTTATTTGCTCTTTCCAAATGCCATTTACTAACTAGAAAACCTCAGAGAAGTTGCTTAACCTTCTCTAGGCCTTAGTTTCTTCATCTTTGATTCCTGGTAGACTAGATCACCACGAATGTCTCTTCTAGTTTTAATTTTATAACACACTACATCCCCGCTATAAATATAAAAAGGTACACAGCATAGTGTTTGTTTTTGTGGGGAGGCTGCTGAAGCTGCTTGTGATTTGTTACCTATTTCCTTCTGTGCAAGACACAGACAATAAAATGTCAATATATTTAGCTCTAGTCTATCTTCTAACAAAGGCTTATCCCAAGGAGGACTTGATGTACCTGCCAATGTCCTGTCTTGAATTTGGGGGTCGCTGGAGACCAAGTTGCAGTCTTCCACCCCTACCACCAGGGGGCAGAACACCCCTACAGCTTTTGGCAAGCTTTCATCCATTGGTTGTCTGGACTGCCCTAGTGTAAGGCTTCATGGGGCCAGTGTCTCATTCAGTTGCATTGCCTTGCCCCAGACCAGAGAGGAAACAAAGCTTTCCACTTTTCAAGTACTTTTCTGCTACGGGTCCCTAGTGCTTTGTAAACATTATCTAATTAAACCTCACAGTCCCCCAGTGAGACAAGTAAAGACTACTGTGTTAGCCTCGCATGACTAACTGGCCCCACCGCTCCAAGGCAGCCAGATGCTTACATCTCCAACTAATATAGGCCATCCAATCTACATTTGGTTATTGATTAAATGCCATTCATCAGCTTCTTCCTGGACCTTCACACTTTACAAACACTAATACTGGACAAACGACCAAATGCCGTCTCACACTTTTGCTCTTAAGTAACAGCCAGCCCACTGGCTGCTTTTATTATACAGTCATTTCCATGCAGTTATATGAGAAGCGTGCTTATAAATATTTATACCACTGGGTAAGCGGTAATGGGCTGCTATTCAAACACACCTGCTGGGTTTAAAAAAAAAAAGGAAGAAGAGAAGAAAAAGAAGGCACATTTAGACCCACTGTATGAAGGTCATTTAGATATTTAGACCTAGCAAACATCTGTATAGAACTGTCAGAATGTTTCCCATATTTCTTATGCATATGGTCCAGGAAATATAGTGTCCTTTTTTTAAAAAAATATATTTCATTTATTTTTTTATTGACTTGTTTGTTTACTTTTAGGTTACAAGATTCTGTTCCATAGTCACTTCAGTTATTGATATTTCTCCCCTTCCTCCCCATCCTCCACCCGACCCCCCATGGTGGCATACAATCATGTATAGGATCTGCAAACTCCTTCACACTGTATAGGTGTTATAGCCAATGGAGTGAACAATGAGAAAAGAGAAACAAAAGCCAAACATCGAAAAGAATGATAGCATGCATTGCTTCAGCCTCCGTTTAAACTCTGATCTTTCTGGATCTTTCTCTGAATGTAGACATCTCCTTCCATCCTGAGACTTGTATAGTTGTCTTTTAACTGTGTGATGCTGAGAAGCGTCCAGTTTTTCAAAATTGGTCATCACACATATGATGTACCTGTGACTGTGTACCAATTTTTCCTGGTTCTGCCCTTCTCACTCAGCATCAATTCATACAAGCCTCTCCAGGTAAGTATGAAGTCAATCTCCT
>JAQQSW010000248.1:0-11994 GCA_028646575.1 Pseudocheirus occidentalis
AGGGAGGGGCTTAGAGTTTATAAGCGCTTGCTTGGTGTGGGTTGGGTGTTCCGGGATGTGATCACTACCGAATAAACACCACCTCTTTTCACCTCGGGTGCTCTGTCTGGTTATTCCTCCTTGGAGGCCGGTGACGACCGAAGACTTACCATGGGAAAGGGTAAGTGAGAGGGCAGGGTTTTAATCAAGCACGCGTCTCCCCTTACGGCCCCCCCGCAAAGAAGATGATTTTTAAAAAATTCTTCCCTCTTGTGCATAGACTATTAATACTATAGAACTTTGGAACTTGCAGATAACTGTCATTGGAGAAATTTTATTGGAATAGTATTTCCTACAATGGAACTTTCTGTGTACTATAGGGAATTTTCCTCATACATTTTTACTTAAAATGCTCCTCTTATTAAAATTTGAAAATAATAATATATTTTAGTGGAAATGAAGGAAATATATGAATATATGAATATATTACAAACCAGAAACACATATACACATTATGTTTAGAAATTGATATGTAAAGTTTAGAGTACTTATTTATCAACAGTAGTGATGAACATTCAAATAATCCCCCAAAAGCTGTCCTCTTCTGAAACCAAAGCCGATTTGTTTTATTCCTCCCTACCTTTCTTCCTTCTATTCTTTCTTTCTCTTTTTTCCTTTTTTCTCTTTCCCTTTTTACCTTCCTTCCTTCCTTCCTTGTTTCCTTCTTTCCTTCCTTCCTTCCTTCCTTCCATCCTTCCATTCTTCCTTAATTCTTTCTTTCTTTCCTTTCTCATATGCATTTATTGTCCCACTTTATGCTAGACTGTTCAAGGCATTACAAAGCATCTAGTAACAATACCAGGATTCTAGAGAATTCAAACAGTGCTTCTCTCACAGGACTTTGTGAACTAAATTACGCATTTAAATGCCAAATTTATACACATAAATAGCTGTTTTTATTATAAATGCATGAGATCTGACTGTATTAATGCAAAGTAAATAAACACTCTGGGAATTAAGTTTTCCCAAACTAGCTATATATTTAATGTAAATACATTTATATCCTTGGTCATCTTAAAATAAGAATTTACAATAGGTTTATAACTAAAACAATTTATAGTTACCAAATACATTTTTCAAGGCCATTTATAATGTTAGTGGAAATTTTTGTTATTTATTATTGATTGCATTTAAAAAGTAAGGATTGTTATTTTAAATTGCAAGCCAATTCTATTAAATTATATATTCAAATTATGTTTACATTTATATGCCTGGATAAAATGTAGTATTTCTTACTCTGGTACCTAAGAACTATTTGATTTTCTTTGTTACTTTTTTTCTCCTAAGTGTGATTTTCTTTCTAAAATTTTCTTTTCACATTTCTACCTTTTTTAATTTAAAGGACACGTCAATATTAAGATACTTAAGTAAGTCAAGAATTTTTTAAAATCAATATCTATTAAATAGTGATATGAAATGTAAAAACTAATGTAGTTTACTAGGGAAATGTCATGGTATGGTAATAGAAAACTGATGTGAATTTTTTACTTCTCAACTATAAATTACATAAATATCACTCCATCATGCTGTAATATCTCTGTCATTAAAATTCAACTCTAGTAAAAGATCCACTCCTTTTGAGAAAATTTAAATACATACACACACCCCCACCCCCATATATATATATATATATACATGTATATACTCAACTTATAATAACATAAATTATTTTAAAGATACACTAGCACCTTAATATTTGACTTGTTTTTGCCGAATAGTTACTTAGCTAAAAGAGCAGCTGAACTTATCCAGCTTCACCTAAGTAACTGGAAGGAGATAATCACACATTACCTCTTCATCCGACTCTTGATTGTGGTTTGTATGAATAGGAGGTGAGGAGGTTTGGCAAGAGGGATAAGGAATGAATAAGTTAAAAGATATTATGATAAAGAAAAATCCTTACAATAGGGGCAACAAAGACCTCACCTGGGGAAGAGACTTAAAGGCACTCATGCCCTTCATCTCACTTTTAATAGCTATATATTTAATGTAAATACATTTATAACCTTGGTCATCTTAAAAATAAGAATTTACCATATTTTTATGCCCTTTTAATGCCCTTCTGCCAGCACCCTTCAAGGGGTATGTGTGTGTGTGTATGTATGTGTGTGTGCACACATGTGCACATGCGCATGCATCTGTGTCTGTGTGTCTGTGTGTGTTTGTGTGTCTGTGTCTGTGTCTATGTGTCTGTGTGTGGAGTTGAAATACTCCTTGTTCTCCATTTCCACTACTTGCATTTTCCTCTTTCTCAGTCATTCAGTAACCCATCCTCATAAAAGTAAGCTTCAGTCAATCCATATTTAGCATTCCATAAACATTCTGGAATGTGTTGTCTATTGATCTCAATGATGATCTTTTTTCTCAGTGAGTTCAATGCGTGATTTACAGTTTGTCTTCTCTCCCTGACTGAAGAACTTTAACAAACTGGAACTTTAACATATTGATACTCCCTTAAAAACCTAAGTCACACTTTTCTTCAGTTTACTCATTTGCCAATATCTAATCCTTCCATCTGGTATAGCTACTTAGAGATCGCCATATGCTTTATCTTCTTGTGACATAGGAGTATTCTAATTCCATGGTTATAAATTATAAAATTTCCATATCTGATAATAATTTGCTTGTCTTAGAAGTTGAAATCCCATTCTACATCTTCATGGAATCCTCCAATATATCCTCAGTCATTTTCTAGGAAACCACTCCATGACCTAGCTATACTGTCCCATTTGCCTGCATTGACCCTTTGGTGAATCAATTGAATTCCATAAAGTCTTTTTCTGCAAGGATCTATGCTGCCTGGGTTCACTACAAATTTATATTCCATGATCTCTACCAGGATTATGTAAAGCAAATACAACAAGGCAATTCTTTTATACATCAATTTGCACATCAGTTTTATATGTCAGTGAATTCACTCTCCTGCTCACCACAGTGCTTTTTTCTAAACCCTTTCAGCTCCACCCAAACTTGCCATGACTGCCACTTCTCCCACCCCCTCATATTTCACAGGAAAAATTGAATGCATTCACTAAGAGTCCCAACCCCTTATTGCCTCCTCCTTCTCCCATTTCATTCAGATGTTTCTTGTCCTTAATTCTTCTTCACCCTTGCGGCACATAAAGAAGTGGCTAATCTGTATGTACAAGTGATTCCATTTAATCTCATCTTCTCTGGAATATCCCCTTTATCATCCCTAATCTCTCCATAAGTATGAATTGCTTTCCTGTTGCCCATAAACATGTAATGTACCTTCACGCTAAAAGCCTTTCAATTGCTCCATCCATCCCCATTAGCTATCATTTCATATTTCTCCTTCCACCTGTGACTAAACTACAAAAAAAAGCTATCTATAATTAGCAAATTCATTTACTCTCATTTTCTTCTTAGTGAATCACCAGAAAAAAGCCTTTCCTGATCCTTCTTAATGCTAGTACCTTCACTCAGTGCTTGTTTCCTATTTATCTTGTATGCATCTTGTTTGTATGTAGCTGTTTTCATTTTTTCTGCCATATTCAGTTGTGGGCTTCTTAAAAGTACAATAGATTTTTGCTTTCTTTGTATCCCCATTGCTTAAGCACATTGAAGGCACTTAATAAATACTTATTGACTGAGTACAATGGATATTTGTCTTTTTTTCTGTACCCCCCCACCTCAACCCCTAAAATGAAAAATCATGTGATGTCCATTTTGATCTCTTAGCCTTATGCCAGAGGAGAAATTAAATCTAATCTTTTCCAACCATGGAACTGAATGCTTTTGCTTCTCAATTCAGATTGGGAAGAAACCCTTCAAAGTGATACCAACCTCCTCTTAGTAGAGTAGCAGTAGACCTGGTGGTCTTAGAGAAAGAGAAACATGAAATGATCTCTGTTGACAAAAATTGCGTTCTCTGTTATTTTATCTACCTCATGCAGGCATACCTAGTTCCATTTTGCTCTGCTTCTGGTTTAAACTCTCTTTAAGAAAGTATTCATAAATCAAGTCCTGCCTCCAACACAATTCTTCTACTGGATTTATGTGTCCAGTTTCTTTTCCCACTTCAATCTACAGTGTATTATCAATTTATGTGCTGGGGAGCTGAACAACAGGCTTGCTAATAAATTCTGATTAACAGGTAAATCTACATATTTCTTAGGGCACAATACACTTAAAATGATTCATTTAATTTAAATTGTTCTTTTATTTTAAACTTTGAGATTAATATCAAAGTAATTAATCTCTGCAACAACTCCACCCTACTTCTTGCATTTATCATTAGATTTTCCTTTAGTCATTAGTCAGGATTTGTCCTGATAAGACTTAAACAAATGTCACTTAATTCAACGGTAATTTAGATGCATAAATATCTCCTATCAAGAAGTGGTAGTATCATGATTTATGAAGGTGCTTTCTTAAATGATAAAGTCAAAAAGAAGTGCTGCTTCCTTTCCATTTTATTTGTGATTCTAAAATGCATAGTCAGCTACAAAGCAAATTATGAGATTTAAGCTAATGATTTTTTCAGAAATCAATGATTATCCTAAATCATTCCAAACACAATCTACTATGTCTTTCTTGTTTAACTGAATTTTGTTGGTTCAATTTTAATAATATTCCAGTGATGAACACATAGACTTGAAAATTTTTATTGATTTCCTACTTTGGCATTTTCTCTTTAATGGAAACTTGACATCTAATTTCAGGAGCTTTGTAGGATGTTACTTTACCCTTTACTCTTCACAAATCTTAATGTCATTGAAAACATACATATCCATTGACATATATACCTAGCCAAGAATGCCAATGAAGATATTTGGAACCTATCACTTTGTAAGTTCCTCTTGAAGGACACTGAATTCTTCATGTGCAAAAGAGCCAAACAAACTTTTGAGTAAAGAGAGGAAACCAAATACCCTAACTGACCCATAGCATTCTTAAATCTACTTTAAATTAATGATTCAGATATCAGTTTTCTGGACTGTCTCAATGTGGCTAGTACATGTTCGAGCAATGGTAAAGTGCCCTATCCCACTGGGGAATTATCTAGAAGCACAATGATATCGATGATACAAGTAGCCATATGTAAGACCAATCATGAGCAGCTCTTCTGAGGACTGCTGATACGAATAACTTTAAGGATCTAATCCCATATTATAGTGAACTCTCTGTTTCTTCAGCAATAAACTAAAGCAAAATATTTAAGAAACTAAAGTGCAACATTCACAAGAACATAACAACTTACTATTAAGGTGTCCAAATAGTCTTAAATCAGACAAATTATTCAATAAGTCATAATTTCCTCAATCAGTATAGAGTACCCAAATCAAGACTTCTTTCACTTTGACTCCGGGCTGGCTTCTAATCATCCTTAAATCAATTATCCTTAGGGGGTAATCATCCTTAAGCCAATCATCCTTAAGGGGTAGTGGAGAGTACAAAGGCCATCCACCCTTAGGTCATAGTAAGTTTCAATATCATAAGTCAGCACTAAGTACCCAAGTAAATTTTCCTTCTGACTTCCAAACCCCATTGCTCCTCTTCCATGCTCCCAGCCCTTGCCTGGATTCACCTGTTACCTGGATTCATAGGTAGACAACTCTCACTCCTATTCCATATCACAGTTCACAAAGACTGCTCCACCCAAAGCTCTTCACAGTTTCTGTTTCTAGGAAAATAAAGCTCAATAGGGCTATAACAATATTTGCACACGTTGCCAGCACTATCATCTCAATTCACTTTCTGTCTGAGAAATCAACACAAATCACCAGACACAGTGCTTCTGTCTGACAAAGTAACACCAACACAGAACAACAGACAAAACAACAGACAGAGCGTTAACATCACAAGCATTCTTTCTCTTAACTCTACCTGGGCCTTGCTTGTGATTGAGCTTTTATCTGCTCTGCTCCTTCCTGTTCCATCCTTCCTATTCAACTCTTCCTATTCTTCTCTTTCAGCAAGCTCTTCCTACTTTCAGCTCCTGTGATTACCTTAGGACTATTAAGGTCAGGGGATGTCTCCATACTCTTTTAGGCCTATCAAGGAAATCACAGTGTATACTGTTTCCAACAAAGACTTGACACAGTCAAAGGTGAGTCTCAAAGGCACTTGATTAGGTGAAACAAGGAATAAATTATTACTTTCCTTGCCTTTACACCATGGTCCTGCCTTTTCATGTCGGTGCACATTGCCTAAATATATAGTCCAGGCTTGAAGGAAGTGGAAGAAAATTCTCCTCTTCCTTATCTTGTGTGCCTATAGGTACTTAAATTATCACATGTAAGTATGATGTTTCCATATGTAAAAGTATATGTGATGTACTTCTCTAAATAAATTCTCAGATTTTATCAGCAAAATAACCCATGGTCAAGCAGAGGTAAACATGGGTATTCAAAGACTATGCCAGTGACATACAGTTGTTGGCAGTTTTTATCAATTTGGAAAGACATCCTATGGCTTTGTCAACATATGATGTCACATATGCAAGAATCTACTTAGGTCAGTGAAGGAAAGCTCCAATCATAATATTGGCCATTACTTGGTCATGATGATTCATGAAATAGATAAAAATTAAAAATAATGCTCAGTCTTTATTTTCTTTTTTCTTCTACAATAATTGGAAGAGCAGAGCAGAAATGGAGTAGAAGATGCTAAGAATAGCACAATTCCACAATTATTGTGGAAAATAGCAGTTAATGAACCAACCCTATTAGTATGTACTCATGTTTTGAATGTGATATGATAGTAACGTACTCATGCCTCAAAAGTTTATCTGCTTAAGTTTACAGTTACCCAGAATTTGCTTCCCTTGGCTCCTATAATTCCTATGAGACTTGTTATATCCCTCAGTTATTAGTTCATTACTATCCTTTATCTCCCCTTAAAGTGCCTTGAATAAAACTGTTCCAGGAGTTGTCATGTCATAAAAACACAATATTTTTCCATTCTGACTTCCTTTGGGATATAAAATCCTTAGTGTCCAAGGGGTGATCATGTTATTCAATGCCTAGTGTAGCAGTAGCACTGACTACTACTGCTCATTCCTGTTTTCTTTTACTTTGTTTGGGGGTGGGGGAAGACAATTCAAGTTAATTGGCTTGTGCAAGGTCATACAGGTAGTAAGTGTCAAGTGTCCAAGGGAAGAGTTAAACTCAGGTCCTCCTGATTGACTTCAGAGCCTGTGCTCTATACAGCATGCCACCTAAATCCCCCTCCTGTTTTCTTCATAGGTTTCACCATACACAAAAACTGGAAATCTGGGATCCAGGGTGATTCATGGTTACCAGTTTAAGGATCATTTTACTTATATCATTACTGGAAAGGGCCATGATTGGCACATGTTTTGGGGTATTTTTCTGATAAACTTTGTTTCATAACTATTTCTTCCATATAATCAGTCTTCTACTTAAATCTGTGCATTGATTGGCTTATTGTGCAAATACAACCATCTAAAAACATTAATTGTACAGTATGTGTTCTAAATTTGAGATCCTTTTTCAATTTTCAACAAGTTGAAGAGAACCACATCCATATGACAGTTTTATTCTGGATAAAATCAGAAGGTATGAAGAAGTTGCAGATAAAAAAATATAGGTTCACTATATTTTGTCTAGAGACACTAGAAATGCAACTTGTAGTCAGTTGTATTATATACTAAAAGCAATAAATATAATTACATAGAATTCATAAGCACATTACTTTGTAACACATAACAATTGAAGGCAAAAGATTCATCATGAACATTTAGGTTATGTGTAGATTTTTAAATCTGCTAAAGTAAGTTAACATATGCCATGATATTTGAAGACTCCATTGCAAAAAGTGGAACAGATAAGAAAAACAAACAGAAAAAAGGTTGACATTTTTTTTCTCTTCATTTAAACATGCCTAGATTAAAGCAGGCTTTAGCATTAAAAAGAAAAAAAAACTGAAAGAGGCCAAAGGCATATTGACTACTTTTGTGTTTCACACACACACACACACAAGATCTTGCATGCTTTTCTTCAAGAAGAGAATTAGAAGAAATTTGACTTACTGTAAAATAAACACCATCACAAAATAAGGTTGAATTGATCTTGACATAAAGAAAATAACAGCTTATTGTCTTCAGAGTCATCTTAATGATCACCATTTGTGTGGAGTAAGATCATTGACCACTCAGAGCAAAGGTCAAAATTAACACTGAACAGAGAACTGAACTATGGAAGTTTGGCCTATGAAGTGATTCATAAAATATGATAGTAGAGTATGATAGATAATCATAAGCAGTGTCATTTCTCACTATAGCAAAACACAGTGGAGGGGAAAGTATGGCTTGTTATGAAACTCAGAAAAATATCAAGAATATTTATAAAAGAAAGAAAATTGGAAGAAGGATTATATATGTATGATAAATGGGACAGATGGGCAGATTTTACTAGTAGTTCATAGTTATGCACTTTCACTTTCACTATATATGATATTAAAAAGGCAACATTTCAATACTGAATAGATTATATGAGGGTATAGATGTAGCACTTAAGATCAGATCAAGGAATAATATTTGAACTTGGAGAAAGGCATGCAGAAGCAATTCATTCTGGAAGTAATGCAATAACAAGATATCTCAAAAAGTAGAAGATTCCAAAATAACGAAAGAGCCTATAGATTACATTATATTGTAACTAAGATAAAAAGTGGTCTGAAAGCAATGACTGATCCAAGTATACATCTTTCATCTAGATAAGATCAGTGTGAGGAGGGTCTATGCATACATCAAGGGGTTCAGGATGAAAGCATGGAAGAAGAATTCATTCTTTCTCAAATGAATTTATAAAATTAACAAGCTAGGTTTTCACAGACACACAGTTGAGTTAGAAATGTGAAGAAAAATAACTGGGTTTATAATTTGTGTACAAAGGTCATTTGACTAGACAATAAGAAAATCACAGATTTAGTTCATTTTCAAGAAAGCGTCTGTTACCTATGAAGTGGCCAGGAACTAGTTAAGCTATGAACTCAAGAGATTAGCCAGGAAACAGCTAAGTAATACTTTGTGAAATAAGAAATCAGTGAATGCATCCAAAGCAGAACTTACTAAACTCAGACTGAAATCAATCACTAGAAGTGGCCCTGTGACAAAGCCTGCACCCCCATGCCCAACCCCATATTCACTCTCCTGGCTTTTGTACCTGACTCTTCATTAATCAATATTGAGGTTATCACATTCTCCTGGCCCCTACTTCACGGTTCCCTGAAGATAAAGAATAGATCCTCATACCTGGATGTCAACTAGTTACAATAATTAATTATAGAAAAGTACCTGCTTATATCTGGATACCAATTAGTTTTGGATGCCAATTTAGTTGTAGTTACAGATTACACTTGAATACCAACTTGAATATTGATTATGTTGTTAGTAACCCAAAAATGGTATAAAAGACCCTGTACTCCTGTGTTTCCCTACTGTTCCTTTGATTGGCATATGGGACAGTCGCCAATTGGCTAAATTAAAGCTCTTTAAAAGTTTCACATTGATATTAGAATATATATAATGTTACAACTAATTGAGGAACTTAGCTGTTATATTATTAATTACTAAAACTAGATTATGGATGTCTTTTATGTAAGGAAAATAGTTTCAGTGCAAGTTTCTTAAAAGGAAGGCAAATTATGGAATATTTTTTATTAATGGAAAAGTCAGCTTCATTCAAAGTTTGCTGTTATTGCGGAAATAATACCTGTTTATACTATTTGTTCTGTGATGCGAACATGTTTTATTGTAAGCAACTTACGGATATGTACTGTCTTGGGATCAATTAGTTATAGATCCTCCAAAATCCTTTTAAGATAACTGGAGTAGAAATTAGTATCTCTACTATAAGTAAATTCCTTTGTGTAACTATTGAACTCAAAGATAGGAAACTTCTAACTGCAAAGTACTGAAAAAGTTGAAAGTTTCTATTTGTGGAGTGTAGACTCAGAGTGGAATTTTCTGAGGAAAAACAAGATCTGATAATTCTGTATGCAAGATCCACCAGTTTGTGAGGTTTAGCTATTAACCTCCCTTGTTTAAGGCAGAATTCAATATTCAATATTCAATTCAATATTCCTTGATAGTCAAGGAAGGATAATCAATAAGTATGTAGCTAGATAGTGCAGTGGATAGAATGCTGTGCTTGGAGTCAGGAAGACCTCAGTTTAAATTTGGCCTAGACACTAGCTGTGTGACCATTGGGAAGTTACTCTTTGCCTTAGTTTCCTCATCTGTAAATGAGTTGGAGAAGAAAATGACAAATCATTCCAGTATCTTTGCTGAGAAAACCTCAAATGCAGTCGTGAAGAGTCAGACACTAATAAAACAACTGAACAATAATTGGTGTGGAATAGTGCAAAAATCAATGGATTTGGCAACAGAAGAGCTGGGTTTGGCCACTTCATTTACCACCAGCTTTGTAATCTTTGAACTTAATGTGGCTGATTCTCAGTTGCCTCATACTTTAAAAAAAGTGGGAGAGGGTTCTAGATAACCCCTGAGACCTCAAACAGTTCCCAATTTTTTGATAAATAAGTTTAGTTGTTTGAGATTCAGCAGCAGGTGAGCCAGAAAATGTGTAGGCATAGATTCACTAGAGGTATTTGCCAATGACATGGAGGCAAAGTTTCCCATAGTTCAAATGGAAGGCGAATTCCTAAGAATTGAGAAAGTTCTCTGATTACTATTTATGAGATGATGTATTGATTTCATTTGAAACTCAGAAGATTTACTTTTCCACCTCAGTGAAATCCACCATTATTCAGTAAATAGACACTGTAAAACAGGAAGGATGAAATAGCTAGAGAATGTAGAAATTATGAAACATTTACCAATATTTCAAAGCTAGTTCCTGACAGAAAACCTAATCCTTTTAACCTTAGTAACCTCTTCAATATTCTATATGGCAATGAATCCCCATGTTTCTCTATGAATGAATCATAGGCCATGATGATATGATATTAGAAGAATTAAAATTGTTGGTGACACAAATGACAATGCAACAACAGGATAAGAATAGTTAGGATAAAATATATTTCTAATAGCGATTTTTCACAATCTGTAAAAATCATACATCAAGGCATTAGCCAAACAAAGAAGGGAGTGGATTTGTTAGTCCAGTTGTAAAAATAGTCTAATATAATTTTTTTAAATCTCAGTATTACAATTGAATCTGAAAAAAAATATGAAGGGAAAACCTTTCAACACACTGGGCATATGCACTAGGAAAATCTATGGAAAGTCATTCAATCACAATTACACCGAAATAGATAACATGGATAGATGGTAATCAGCATTAGAGAACGGAGTAGGCATGTTAGTGAAGTCATTGATAAATTTAAGTTTGAGATATTCCTAAAGAAGTTACATCATATAGTGCACACAAGGAAAGTAAACTTGAAAATTAATCAATTATGAAAGCAATTTTATTAATATGGTGAATCTCTTTGTATCATTCAAGACTATGTTTATAGATGCACATATATAATGCTATGTTAACTCTCTAGGTCTCCATTTATTTATGTGTAAAGCAGATATTATCTTTTTTTAATTAATTATATTATTTATTTTCTTGTTTACATCATTCATTTCCATGATATTTTGATTTACAAATTTTCTTTCCGCCTTTACCCTACCCACAACCCCACAGCAGCGAACCTACTGTAAAGCCCCTCCCCCAGTCTGCTCTCTTTTATGTCCTTCTCCAATGCCCCTCTAACTTTCTGGTAGTTCAGGGTGGGTCTCCCTACGCCAGTGCCTGTATATCTTAATTCCCAATTGCATGTAGTTAATAATAATCATAATAATCATAATTATATATATGTATGTATTTTAACATTTGATTGTAGAACATTTAAATTCTAGATTCTTTTGGTTCCTCCCTCGTCACCCATCCCCACTGTAAAGACAAGCACTTCAATACTGGCAGTACGTGTGTAATTATGCAAGACATCTCCACC
>JAQQSW010000248.1:12094-26192 GCA_028646575.1 Pseudocheirus occidentalis
CTCATGCTTCTTGTGTTTGAATGTCAAATTTTCTATTCAGTTCTGGTTTTTTTCAGCAAGAATACTTGAAAGTCTTTCCACCTCACTGAATGACCATATTTTCCCCTGGAACATTATACTCAATTGTGCTGGGTAGTTGATTCTTGGTTTTAATCCTAGCTCCCTTGATCTCTGGAATATCATATTCCAGGCCCTTGGATCCCTCAATGCAGAAGCTGCCAGATCCTGGGTTATCCTAATTGTGTTTCCACAGTATTCAGTTAGCTTTCTCTTGGCAGCCTGTATTATTTTCTCCTTCATGTGGGGACTGCAGAACTTGGGTATAACATTCCTAGGAGTTTTCTTTTGGGGATCTTTTTTTAAGATGTGATCAGTGAATTCTTTCAAGTTCTATTTTGCCTTCTGATTCTAAAATAAAAGGGCAATTTTCCTTGAGAATCACTTGAAGGATGCTTTCTAAGTTCTTTTTTTGATCATGGCTTTCAAGTAGTCCAATAATTTTTAAATTGTCTCTCCTGGATCTATTTTCCAGTTCGGTGGTTTTTTCAAGGAGATATTTCACATTTTCTATTTTCTTCATTTGTATATTTTTCAATAGCATCTTGATTTCTCATAAAGTCATTAGCTTCCATTTGCTCCACTCTAATACTGCAGCAATTATTCTCTTCAGAAAGCTTTTGAGATTCTTTTTCCATCTGGCAAATTTGACTTTTTCAGGCATTCTTCTCCTCATTCACTTTTTGAGCCTCTTTTGCCATTTGAGATGATTCATTCTGGGGCGGCTAGGTGGCACAGTGAATAGAGCACTGGCCCTGGAGTCAGGAGTACCTGAGTTCAAATCCGGCCTCAGACACTTAACACAAAAAACTAGCCGTGTGACCTTGGGCAAGTCACTTAACCCCAACAGCCCTCCAAAAAGCAAAAAAAAAAAAAGAGATGATTCATTCTTTGAGGTGTTATTTTCTTCAGTAAGGGTGTTGACTGTAATGTCATGATTTTCTTGCATCATTCTCATTTCTCTTCCCGATTTTTCCTCCACTTTTCTCATTTGTTTTTTTGAAATCCTTCTTAAGCTGATCTTTGGCTTGTAGGCAATCTTCATGTTTCTTATAAGCATTTGGTATAGGAGTTCTCACTGTGTTGTCTTCTTCCCATTCCATGCTTTGATCCTTTTCATCCCCAATAAAGGATTCTAGAGTTTGATTGCTGTTCTTAGTTTGCTTCCTCTTCCTGCTCTTATTGGCCAGTCAATTAATAGCCTGATTTTTTAGCTCTGTGGAAATCTGCTTCCAGGGGGGAAAGCTCTGACCCAAATTGCTGGGGTTTTCACAGCTGCCAGAGGTATTAGGGGGGTGCTGCAGCCCATACCAGGTTTTACTCACTGAAAACACATCCCTGGACCACCACCCTAGACCAGATCTGCATCCAGGCTGCTCAAGACAAGAGCACTTGGTCTCTGATCAGTTGCTTGGGCCCCCTGCACTCTGCAGGCCGGGAGCTCTGAAGCAGCCAGGTGAAGGCGGCTGCCGACATTTCTGCTGCTACTGCCACTTCTGCTGCTTCCTTGCCCTGGGAGCAGTTCAGCCAGTCTGTTTTTCTCCCCCAAGTTTAGCTGAATTCCACTGATCTTTCTCTTAGTCCTTATTTCTCTTGGTTTGATAAATCGAGAAACTGCCCCAGCTGCTACCTATCCACTCCCCTTAAGACTCCAACTGTGGTTCCTCCTGCCTGCCCTGGGTCCAAGCCACAGTTTCAGGCTGGGCTGGTTTTGGCTCCCAGCCTGTTTCAATGAGCCATTTGTTCCAAGTTGCCTTCAGAAAGATATGTTTCTTCCTGTATTTTTGTGATTTTTGGAGCCTTAAGATTTGTTTAGAGCCATATTTTATGGGTATTTGAGGTGGCTGTGTGGGAGCTGCAAAACTGTGCTGCTTCTATTTCGCCATCTTGTCTCTGCCCCCATAGCAGATATTTTCAAATAGATGAACTCTAAGATTTGTTTCAGCTGTTATCTTGCTTCAAGAATATAATTTATTAAATACTCACAATTGTATGACATTGTATTAAGTATTTGTAGATATTAATTCCTCAAAGAAACCCAATGCCCTTTCTGTATAGCTTCATACTAAAAGAGCCCACAGATCAGCACTAGAAAGGAAATGGACTACATATAAACATACAAAGTAATGTGAAGAGAAGGAAAGGGAGTCCTCTACTGTGCTGATTGGATCTCATAGGCATAGGTAGATTATGGGGCAAAAATAAATTCTTCTACTTTTTTTAATCCTTTCACTATCTTGCCACCAAATTCCTTGCCAATTCTCA
Organism: Pseudocheirus occidentalis; assembly: GCA_028646575.1. Classification (NCBI taxonomy): domain Eukaryota; kingdom Metazoa; phylum Chordata; class Mammalia; order Diprotodontia; family Pseudocheiridae; genus Pseudocheirus; species Pseudocheirus occidentalis. The sequence goes on from JAQQSW010000248.1 coordinate 14,417, forward strand.
ATCCCTATCCCTCATACTGTATAGTCCAATGAAATTGGCTTTCCTTTTGTTCCTCACAGATAGCACACCATATCCCATCTTTGTGCATTTTGACTGGCTATTCACTGGGAATGCCAGGAATGCTCTCCTCATTTCCACCTCATAGAATAATCAACTTCCACCAATGTGTAAAGTAAACATCACCTTCTATGCAAAACCTTTCTTGATTCCCTCCCTCAATTATCATTGCCTTTCTTCTCTAACTGCCTTATATTTAATTATCCTGTAATATATACATTTGATACTTATTTTGTATCTATTTCATTCTATATGTACATAGCTACATCTACACACACACATATATGCACATGCATGCTATATATACACACATGAATATATGTATAGACTTGCAAGGCTGTATTTCCATTTCTGTATGTGTATGTATGTGTAAATGTGTATTAAGTGTGTGTTTGTATATATGTACACATACATGTGTCTATCTCTCCACAATAGAGCATACATTCCTTGAAATTAAGGGTTGTTTCATTAGTTTCTTTTTTTTTTGTATCTGTAGCATTAAACACAAGGTTTGGCTTGTCCACTGAGTGATGGGGACAAATGTGAATACATATGCTGGATTTACAGGAGAAAATCAATAATTATAACAAAGGAGCGCCAAAAGTAAATAGCCTTCATTATGAATTGTTGAAGGGAATAATGATATATTTAGTCGTAGATACTGTCAATCTTTGGAGTATTGTAGTTGCTTTTTTTTTTGTTTGATCTTATATGGATATTTTTATTAAGGTAGTAGGTTCATAAAGAATCTTAAGGGAATTAAGATGACAGTTATGGAGTAAGCATAGAGATATTAAATACTGAGAACATATCATGTGATGCATGTGTTTTTAAGTGCATGGAGATGTTGTACAGTAGAAATAAAGCATGATTTGGAGTCACGGACTTGGCAAATCCCTTTAAACTCTCTCTGCCTCCATTCCCCATCTGTAAAATGAGGAAGTGGTCAACTATATTATCTTTAAAATCTCTTTCAGTTCTGAATATATGGTCTTATCATCCTATATTGCAAGAGATCTTGTCTCTTGTGTGGTTATTTTCATAGGCTGTTGAAGGGTATATTCATTTGCCATTCTACCTTAGTAGAAATGGTTTTGTGCTAACTTTCCAATATTGGATATGTTTTTATTTCTGATGAAATATAAGATTTTGTAGGATAAGCATGGTTTCACTTTTGTCTTTGTATTCCCAGAGCCTAGTGGAGTGTCTTGAAAATAGTAGGTGCTTAATCAATTGCTTTTTGATTGGTTGGTTGATGGACTGATTTTGGTCATCTGTCAGGCAGCTTTCTCTTCAATGTTTTATGAATCCATGTAAACTGTAGACTATTCTACAGTTCCCAATATGCTAATACACTCTTAACTCACATTTTTAAAAGGGAGTGGATAGATATAGAATTTTGGGTCTCTTGCTATACTAGAAAATATTTTTTAAAAAATATTTTTAAATACAAAAAATCAGAAGATTATAATCTTATGAAGTATGGCATCATGAAATAGTAGAAAACTATATTAGTAGAGAGAATCTCACTATTATTGACATTATCATCACAGTAATCAAAAGCTAAAATTTTAGTGACTAGCTCTGTATAGAGCTTCATGCAAATAGACTGGCAGGCTTTGTCCCTGTCCTATAGGAATGTACTGCCTCATGTACTCCTAAAAGTTTCTCTTCTTTCCTCAGAAGATGCACACTAATAAAGAAGAGAATAGGGGTGGCTAGATGGAGCAGTGGATAGAGCACCAGCCTTGGAATCAAGAAGACCTGAGTTCAAATCCGGCCTCAGACACTAAACACAGAAAAAAGAAAACCTAGTCATGTGACCTTGGGCAAGTCACTTAATCCCAATTGCCCTCCAAAAAGAAAAAAAAGAATATATCCATTTATGCTGTAATTCAGTTGATTCATACTTTGAAACTTTGCTAAAAATATATTCTTGAAAGTAATATTTCACTTGTTTTAAAAGAATTCTACTTTTTATGTAGATCTAGGTGTTTTCTTTAATTGTAAACCTTGCCATACATTTTAATTTGTACTCATGTATTTATTTACACCATTATTTCATTACATTTCATGTCATCCTTACTTAACATCCACATTAGTAAGAGGGTCTGCGTTTTTCTTTCCAGAAAATCTATAGTAGAAAACTTTAATGAACATTGGTATTTACTTCATTTATGTTGTTTTCTGAGATCATCATTCTTCATTAAGCCGGTATTATCACTCTTATTCAGATATATGCAAATGTATTGCATATGCATTGATTTCTTGTTTGTAAGAACATGGTAATACCCTAAAAAAAATAAATAAAATATAACAATCCTTATATTTCCACAAATAATTTTAAAAAGCATAGGGTTATTCATTGTCACTATTCCTGAAACTCAAATACATACACAGATTTTGTAAATTTTTAAAATGAAGATTTTTGGGGAGAAGGGTGAAGGGGGAAGGCTAGGCAATTGTGGTTAAGTGACTTGCCCAAGTTCACAAAGCTAGTTAAGTGTCAAATGTCTGAGGCCATATTTGAACTCAGGTCCTCATGACTTCCGGGCTAGTTCTCTACTCACTTGCAATGGTAATTAATTTAAATTTTAAGACCCCTTTTTATTATGTGAAGTAAGATGGTAATTTGCCCAAAGTAACTAATCTAACCTTTGTGGCTAAGAGGCAGATGGTGTAAACTCTTGTATCCTGTTGTTGACATAACAGGAAGGGTTTGGCTGAAACAGGAAGCCAATGCTTTGTGTGTATATAAGAAAACCCCCAGAGAGAGACAGTCAGAATTAGAGTATTTTTTTCTCCTGGCAAGCTGCTGGTGTAGGAGAGAAAGAAAGTTTCTTTCTGTAAGCATCTGGAAGCTAATTGAGAACTGAGAGAGGATTCCCTTGAGACCAGAATCTGATGAAGGCTGAAGTTGCTGCCAAGAAGGCTTCCTGGAAGGCTGAGATTTCTTCTGGGCCCTAAGGCCAGATGAATTGCTGGAGGACCAAAGAAACATGGCAAGGATAAGACTTTGTTTGTTTGTGTCATGTTTGGTCCTTGAGTTCCTGGACACAGAAATTGTGAAGGTTTTGAGATGTACTGGACCCTGTAAATTTCAGTGTGTGTAGCTAAACTGCCTGTGAACTTTAGTGTGCAGCAGGAACTGCCCAGAGGACTGGACAAGAAAGTGAGAGTTGTCTGCTTCTGAATCCAGTGGACTGGTGGATTGAGAAGGGAGGTGGGACCATGGAAGGGGATCCAGGGAATCTGAGAGACCACCCTGAGTCAAGATGAAGAAAAGGCTTTTCCTTGGATATTGAAAGTGGCAATGAAATTGAAGTTTACTAGAGACTGAGGGGTGGAGAGTTTGTGTAATTTTCTAATGATTGTAGTTAGTGATTCACCATACTTAGTGTCCGATTGCTAGATAAGTGACTGATTAAGTTGACCTATGATTGTGCCATGAGTGAAGACTGACTACTGTATTTTGAGATGACTGAATGACTGAGTGAGGAGACAAACCTCTTTAGGGATTCTAGATGATTGTTCTTTGTTCCTTGTTCTAAATACTGTGATCACTTTGGTGAAAACTATGTGGCCATTTTAATGACAAGCTGTTGTGAACACTATATTGTGATTTTCTGGGATAAGATGTAAAGTTGTTAATATTTTATTGTAATTTGTTGTGAATATTTTCCTTTGATTTTTTTCTTGAATAAACAGTGTTAACGATACTGTGTAATCAGAACCTTAAAAGTTGTTCACAGTGACATTCTTTTGGGAAGAGTCAAGATGGTGGTGTAGAAGCAGGAGAACTCCATAAGCTCCCTCTATGATCACCTCAAATACTTATAAAATATGACCCTAACAAATTTTAGAGCTTCAGAAACCAAAAAATGGCATGGAAACAAAGCTCCCACTGAAGGCAGCCTGGCAGGTGATAGGAAGGTTTCATTACAGCAGGCTGGGAGCCAAGACTAGCCACACTGCGGTTTTAGCCCTAGGGTGGCCAGAACAAGCCATAACTGGAGCACTGAGGAGAGTGGATCACTGGCAGCTGTGGAGGTTTGCAGAATAATCAACCCATAAACCAAGGACAAAGTGAAAGGTCAATGGAACTTGGCTAAATTTGAGGGAGTGGAGTGGGTCCAGTCATCTGTCCCCAGAGCAAGAAGTAGCAGAAGTGGCATCTGTGCAGATACCTCCATGTAGCTGCTTTTGAACTCCTGGCCTGCAGATTGCATGGGGGCCAAGTGGCCATTCAGAAGCTAAGTACTTTTGCCTTAACCTATCTGGATTAGGGTCATGTTCTGTGGTGATGGTCCTGAGGTGTGTGACCAGTGAGCCAAAGCTGGTGAGGGTTGCAGAGATGGGGGCCTCCTAATAGTTCTGGAAGCTGTGAAAATGCCTATAATTTGGGAAAAAGTTATCACGTCTGAAAGCAGAGTTCTACAGAGCCCTAGTCTAGTATTTGGCTGGCAACATGAGCAGGCAAAGGAAGCAAAGCAAGAACAGCAATCCAATTTTCGATTACTTTTGGGGGGACAAAAAGGATCAAAGCATGGAATGGGAGGAAGACAGCACATTCAAAACTCCAGCACCAAAAGCTTCCAAGAAAAATATAAGCTGGTTACACGCTACAGAAGAGCTTAAGAAGGATTTTGAAAACCAAATAAGAGAAGTGGAGTAAAAATTGGGAAGAGAAATGAGAGTGATGCAAGAAAATCATGAAAAAAGAGTCATCAACCTGACTGAAGATAATAACAACTTAAAAAAATAGATTAACTGAAATGGCAAAAGAGGCCTAAAAAGCCAATTAGGAGAAGAACACCTTAAAAAGCTGAATTTGCCAGATGGAAAAATAATCTCATAAGCTCAATGAAGGGATAATTCCTTCAGAATTAGAGTGGAGCAAATGGAAGCAAATGACTTTATGAGAAAATAAGATACTATTAAACAGATCCAAACAAATGAAAAAAAAAACATAGGAGGCAATGTGAAATATCTCCTTGAAAAAAACCACTGACCTGGAAAATTGATCCAGGAGAGAGAATTTAAAAATTATTGGACTACCTGAAAGTCATGATCAAAAAAAGAACCTAGAAGTCAGCCTTCAAGAAATTCTCAAGGAAAGTTGCCCTGATATTTTAGATCCAGAGGCCAAACAGAACTTGAATGAATTCACAAATTACCTCTTGAAAAATATCCCCAAAAGAAAACTACTAGGAATGTTATAGCCAGTTTTCAGACGTCCTAGATCAAGGAGGAAAAAAACAGAACTAAAATGAAAATTTGACATTCAAAAGAAATCATAAGGAACTTATCAAAATTGAACTATTTACATGCCAACATGGAAAAATGATAATTGTAACTCATGAAACTTTTCTCACTATGAGGATAGGTGAAGGGAATATAAATTTGTGTATGTATATGTATATGTATATGTATGTGTATGTGTATGTGTATGTGTATGTGTGTAAGTGTATGTGTGTATGCGTATGTGTATGCATGCACATGTGTGTACACATGTGTATGTATATATATATATATACATTTGTCTGTATAAGAGGGTACAGATGCATAGGAATACATATGGGTGTGTATGTGTATAGAGAGTATATACGGAGGAAGGGGCTAAGAAGGAATGATAGATGGGAGAGCAGATAGGTGGAGTCAGAGTTAGAAGCACATGGGATGGGGTAAAAATAGAATATAGAAAAAGTGATGTGGCTGAATAGGATAAAGGGATATATAGTTAGTCTTTCACAGTGTATCTACTATGGAAATATTTTGCATAGCTACACATGTAAAATCTATATTGAATTGCTTATCTTTCCAGTACTGGTGGGCGAAGAGGGAAGAAGGGAATGAATCCAGTAATCAAATTTTAAAAGCAAATGTTAAAAAAAATTGCTCTTTACATACAACTGGTAAATAATATATACAGGCACTTAGGTTTAGAAGTCCATCTTGCCCAAATAGAAAGTTAGAGTGAGAATAAGGGAGGATGTAAGAGAGAGCAGATTGGGGGAAGGGGTATTCAGTAGTCTCACTATCTTGGGGTGAGAGGTAGGGGAAAGACGGAGAAAATTCGTAACTCAAAATCTTGTGGAAATGAATATCGAAAACTAAAAGTAAATTTAAAAATTATATAAATGATTAAATAACAATAAAAGCAACTACTTTCCTTCATATTATAGAGTTGTAAATAGACAACATTAAAGACTTGTAAATTTTCTTATTTCTAATGCAGATCTGTAATATAGTATTTAACTTTACTTGCTGATAATAAAACCATTACTTACTTTTGTTATGTTTTTCAAACTTTTTAATTAATTTGATTGTGAAATCGATAGATTATGACATACTTTTATTCTTACCAGAATTTTCTCCTGAAAGATTCCATTTAAGAATCTCTAAATAAATCAAAATTCATTAAAAATAAAGTATCTTTATTTTAATGACAGGAGTTATTATATATAACTTCTCCTATCCCTGTGAAGATTCTTCCCAACTCATTTACTGAGAAAACTAGAGATGTATTTGTTGTCTGTGTCCATGAGCTCAGGTACTAGTTGTGAATTTATCCTCTTTCAAGATTTTCTATTCAATATTCATAATTATCCTGGTCAGGAGGATTTTTATGAAGAGTGTTGGAGTTGGTGTAGCAAGGAGAGGAAGCCAACTGTATGATCTGAAACTTTGGCTTCAGAGAGATGTAGGGGTGATGAACCAAACATCAAAGACCCTCCAGAGGCTACTCTGCTGACAGCTGCAGGCTAATGAGCCTATATCTTTATGTTCCAGAACTGGATATACCATTTCCCTTCCATTAACTTATTTGTCTATCACCCCTGCAATGAGACCAGTAGTTTATATAAAATATAGTTCCTACCCCTCCTACCAAGTAGGATTTTTTTACCCTTAGTTAATTATACCAACAACAACAGAAAAAAATCCAGCAATGAACATTTTATTTAAAGGCTACTCAGATATGAATTTAATGCTAAACATGAAAGTGAGTATTACCATGAAATCAAATGCAGTGAGCCAATAGATTGTGAGTTTCCAACACTTGTAAACATTTATGCATGAAATGATGACTTACAGAGGATATGATATGTACTTATAAAAATGGAGATCATCTGGAATTATGCAAGAAAAATCCCTAAGCTGTTCATTCTCTTTGACCCAATTATACTATTAGGCATACATCCTAAAGATGGTATTGCTAAAAAGAAGATATCATATATTATAAAATGTAGCATTATTATAGCTATAGCATTATTATAAAATTATAGCAGAAGCCTCAATGGTGGGAAAAAATGGAAATAGAGTGAATGCCTACATCAGGAAAACATCGGATAGATAATAACATACAAATGCAATATATTATAAGAAGCAATGAATATTACTCTTTCAGAGAAAAATGGGAAGACATATGAAGTGATGCTGAGGTAAGAAGCTGAACCAAGGGAGCATTATGAATAAGAGCAGTAATGGAAAAGGTGACAACACTAGAAAGCAGTCCAACTCCGCTAAAATTTAAATAATCTCAAGCTAGACAATTCATAAAGAAATAGACCTTCTTTGCATTATGAAGAAGCTATAATTTGAGGGTAGGATGGGGCATATACACTGTCAAATATGTTCATTGTGCTATTTTTTTATTTAAATAGTTTCTTTTTTTAAAGGGAAAGATTTGATGAAGGAAGAGAGTTAAAAGGAAATTCCTTGAGCATAAAAATAATAGGTGGGTAATAAATAAAGGAGATTTTTAATTCCTTGAAGATGATGTAGTTGGTCTCCTCCAATTTAGTATTAGTTGGGTATTTGTACTGTCCATTGCAGATGTACATAGTCATGTAAAAACTCTGTATATTGAACATCCAACTGCATGTAACAATCTGGGCATATTAAGTATTCTTCATTTATTTGGTTTTTTTACATGTGACTAATCAGTCTGAATCCTTTTGAATGGCTATAGATTTCTTCTAGGTGGCTCCACATTGTTCTAGAACTTGAAACAGCAGAATGAAGTCAACAAACATAATCATCTGCACAACTTCAACATTCACAGTGACTCCTTCAACTGGAACTTAGTAATAGATTTTCTCCAATGAAGTTACATATATTTTTGAAGAACATACATCTCCATGTTTTATTATTATTGATTTTTTTGAGAGGATCATTACAAAGAATTATTTGTGTTGCTATCCCTTTTAAAAATTTGAATGTTTTTCTTGTGTTTGTGTGTGTGTGTGTGTGTGTGAGACATCTGGATGGGATCTTTTAAGGCAACATTTTAAATTTACAAAATCAATTTGATTTTTGTTTATAATTAACAATCATTTAGCAAAGACATTTACAAGATGATTGAGATGTCGTCCAACCTAAGAATATCACTTGTGAAATACAAAACTCTTCCCTACTCATTTAGTATACCCTCAATTCATACCTTGACTTTATATAAGGATCTCAAGGTTGAAAGTGAAATGGCTACTTAACAGTTCCATGGTCTTTCATGTTTCAGTATTATAAGTATCAAACTCCTGGGAGGAAATATCTGAATGACTGTTGCTATGTTATATTTGAAGTCCTTGTAAAAGTTGGCTTATTAATCTTTTGTGTATTTAGTATTTCTTAATTAGGAGATGAAGTAAATGGCTGCTCTGTAACTGGTTTATGTTGTACAATGACTATTTCCAGAAAGGATCCTGTAGGTCTATTTTGGGGAGCCCCTAGATACGAGCAGAACCTACTTATGTACATACATGTACACAGCTATCTAATTGAATATAAAATAAAAACAAAAACATAATTATGTGTATCTATCAAGGTGTTTATGGCTCCAAATAGAAAGTATATATTTCATATACATACAGTATACATCAACTACACACACATTCTCTCTGTCCCTGTTTCTTCTCCCTATATATCTTTGTCTCCCTCTCTCTGTCTCCCTGTCTCTCTCTGTCTTCCTTCTTTCTCTCTGCCTCTCTATCTCTTTCTCTCTCTGTCTCTCTCTGTCTCTCCACCTTTCTTTTCCTCTCTCCCTCTCACACTTTTGTCCTTTATGTGGAGGTTATTTCAGGCTTCCACATTAATCTCAGAGAAATCACAATTCTGGGAATTTACAGGCCTCTTGTAGATACAGATTGAAATATGCTAAATGAGAGGCAACCAGGTGGCACAATGGAGTGGACAGAGTACTGGGCCTGAAGTCAGAAAGACTTGTCTTTCTGAATTCAAATCTGGCCTCAGACACTTAGCAACTGTGTGACCCTGGGCAAGTCACTTAACACTGCCTCAGTTTTCTCATCTGTAAAATGAACTGGAGAAAGAAACAACAAACCATTCTAGTATTTCTGCCAAAAAAATCCCAAATGAAATCATGAAAATTCAGAAAGAACTGAAAAGAATGAAAAACAACAAATGCTAAACGACTTGCTACATCTATCAAACAACTACTTATTCATAAATTCACCATGGTAAATATCAGCATAAAGTGTGTGTTCCCTATGTAGACATAACATGTTGTTGTTAATTATTTGCCTTAGAGAAATTTGGTGGAGAGCTATCATAAAAGAAGTGATTATTGAGTTACACATCATTTCTGATGGAAATGATTTTTGAATTTAAAAATGAATTGAATTCCATTTTTAGTACCTTATGCATCTATTTAGGGCAAAAAATTTCCACTGAATTCAAAGGAACTTCTTGGGTTCCTTTGAACATTTTTTGAGGAGAAAATATACTTTTTGAGGAGAAATTTATTCTTTAGTTAGAATCAACCAAATTCATATTCATTATTCCTAATGTGACTATATTATATACCTACCTCTGAAACAAAAGAACCACATAATGATACTCAAGATGAACTTTCATTTTTCTTAGCTCAATAAAAATATAATTATATGTGTTTGTGTTTATAATAATTTCATCTTCTTTCAGAAGATAATTAAAGAAACCATTGTTAGACTAGAATATACATATGAAAACAGAAGTGGAAAATACAAAAGACACAGTTCATGAACAGCAAGTTATGACACTGATACTGCATTAAGTAAAACATTTTAACAAAAGTTCTTTTTTCAATTTTGAGATTACATAGAAAGTACTGTTTTCCACGTTTTTTACATCATTCACTTAACAGTTTTGAGAATAAGACTATAATCTGTGCATAGATCCTTTAAAATTTTAGTTCTCTATTATCATGCTAATGTAACTGTCAAGAGTAAGGGCTTTGTTTTAATTATCTCAGCTGTCTTAGCCTGGTATATGTGTGTGTGTGTGTGTGTGTGTTTGTGTGTGTGTGTGCACAAACATATTTGTTTTTCTTATACCAATACAATTATACATATACACACACACAGACACATATATATGCATATACATACACGTACACACATATATATGCTTATATGTATCTCATAGATATTGCACTTATATGTGATATATGTGTGTGTATTTCTCCCCCCCCATACACACATATCAACTTAACCCAAATAAATAAATGAACACAAATGAATAAAATTCTCATAAGAAATATGTATAGAAAAACAAAGCATATTCCCTCAGTGGTCACATCCATTCTGCATTCCAAGTCTGTCACTTCTCTGTCAGGAGGTAGTAGCATACTTCAACGTGATTTGTCATTGGATTGATGAGTTCTCAAATTTGTCAAAGTTGTTTGTCTTTATAATGTTACTGTATAAATTTTTAATTCTTGTTCTCTGCTTTACTTTATACAGGCTTTCTGTTTTCTTTGAAATGATCCATTGAGTCATTTCTTATATATAATACTATAACATTCCATTACAATCAATTACCATAAGCTGCTCAGTCATTAATCAACAGATGAGTCCCCTTTTAGTCTCCAGTTTTTCTACTACAAAAATAAACATTTGTGTGTACATTTATGTAATATATACATGCATGCAATATATGCATAATTTAGTGACTTTGGTTATTTTTCCAATCTGCTTTTCAAAATGGATGTGTCAATAATGCTCTAGTATTAGTGAATTAATATGTTTTCCTGAAATTCTTTCACCAAAATACACTTTTTCGCTTCTGCCACATGAGAAAGTTTTATATATGTGTACACACACATATGTGTGTGTGTGTATGTGTGTATTTTCTCTCTCCTTTAATATGCCATTTCTCTTATGGGACACTCTTCCCTCTCCCATTTTGTAGCTGAGTGAAAAGTATTTTCATATTAATCTTCATGTATATTCTTACCTCAGATCAGTTCAGGTGAGAGTGAGGTTCAAGTGTCACCTCCTTCCGCATCCTTTCCTCTTTGCTTGAATTGACTTGTCTTTACACACCCAATTATGGTAAAAATTCCCCCATCCTTCTTCTCCGTTTCCTTCCAAGTGTATTTCTTTTCTCCTCTATTTGAATTCTTCTGTTAAGATCATAACGTTTTTATAAAATTACTTTCTTGGTCTCTGTGTAATTAGAATCCCTCTGTCACCCCTTATGATGATAATTTTTGAATCAACACATATCATAGTTCCATGTTAGAATATAGTTTGTCGAGGGTGGAGCCAAGATGGCGGCGTAGAAACAGCAAGAATCAGCAGCTCCTGCACGGCCACCTTAAATACACATAAAATCAATAAATTTTACAGCTCCAAAATCCACGGAACTGCAGAAAACACGTCCCCTGCTGAAGGCAGTTCGGCAGCAGGAACCCATCGCAGCAGGTCTGGAGCCAAGGCCA
>JAQQSW010000248.1:26692-42451 GCA_028646575.1 Pseudocheirus occidentalis
GTGAAGGAGTTTGCAGATCCTATACATGATTGTATGCCACCATGGGGTGTCGGGTGGGGAATGGGGAGGAAGGGGAGAAAAATCTATAACTGAAGTGACTATGGAACAGAATCTTGTAACCTAAAAGTGAACAAACAAGTTAACTTTAAAAAAATAATAATAAAATAAAATTTTAAAAAAAAGAATATAGTTTGTCTTTGCTTAGCCCCTTAAGATTGGGTGTTCATGTTTACTTTTTGTGTTTCTCTTGACTCCTGTTGAATTTGAAAATTTTTTCAGTGCTCTGGGCCTTTTGTTAGGAATGTTTGGAAATCACTATCAGTTAGCTGAAAAATTCTGATGGTTGAGACTGATTTGACTCTAGGGCTCCCACTTTAGTCTGGGTTTCCTGATCTTTTTATTACACCATAGCATTCAGGCTGCGATAGAGGCTATAACTGAGGGCACAGTTCATTCCTGATGTCAAAGTCAAAGAACTGAACTTCCTCTTTGTTCATACACATTCTAGTGCCTACAAATGCTCCATATCTTGGAATGCCACCCTTAGGCACAAGCTACTTCCTTGGTTCACCCTGTGTCTGTGACTCAGAAATGGGTAGTGAGTGACAGAGCTTTCAATTGGTACCTGTTCTTGTTCTATATAAAGTCAGGTCTCTTAGTATTAGATCTGAGACCTCTTGCTGTGGGACACATTCTCATTCCTTTCAGTTCCTATGACACAATGGTCCATGAAGACATCACTAGCCAGATAGCCTCAGTGTTAAAAGATGTGTCCATCTTTACCATCACTGACGAGACTGGAAAATGACTCACTGTAATTTTTTCTTGGATTTCCTGACTAGAACCTCATTTGGTGCATTTTATTGAATTTTATAAACGACTCATTGAAAAGTGCTATGCTGTAGTGTTTTTTTTCCATCTTGCCTCTACCCTAAAATCTATTGATATTTAAGTTGCCATAATTTTAATTTTCTCGACTTTGAGTTAAATCATTCATTTCCTGAGCCATAGTCATATGACATCTGGAAAATTGTTGTTGAATTGAGGATTATAAGTGTAATGACATTGATAGTTTTTATATAACTCATTACAACCTTTTTACACTTTTTAGAATGTTTTATAGACAGCTTACAGATGATCCCATTTTAAGATGACATTTGATTGTTCATATTAAGCCCTAGAGTATTACAGGTCTCCCCAGTGATAACCATTATTACTTAGAAGATTTCAGTCTTACAATCCTTAAAGGAAAGAATAAGATGATATATGACAAGCCAATGTGATACACTATATTCACTTCCAAAAAAAAGATAAAACATAAAAAGGATTTGGTTGAACACTTCCATCATTTTTGTTAGCTTCCTAATAGAGAATCAGTAGGAGAACATGGGCAAGAATCAAATAGAAGGATACATGAGTTATTAGTGTAATATATGCATCAGTTAAATAGTGTGTTTATTGAAGTAATAAAGAACTGAAGAACTGCAGTTCAGCATGAAACTCTTAATTTGATATGTTAGCATGACCTAGGGAAAAAATTTGGTTTCTTAAAGGCTATGGCCGATGAGTGAAGGAGGTCCTTATGAGCTAGAAACTTTTGGATTTACTTGGTAAGAGAAAATCTATGTTTTTCAAGTTTAATGAAGACACTCATTGATAGAAGATTGACCCTCAGCTAATGATTTTTTTGTTTTGTTTTGTTTTAGACTCAGCAAATCATATGCAATATATTAAAGTATAGAGAAATTGTGATCTTTGTGCTTATAAGAAATATAACTACTAGTGAAATATTTTGATGTTAAAGTATTTAAAACTATGTATTTTAAAAGTTTGAATTCCATTTCAAGGCACAAATTTAATCATAATCACTTTGCATTGTACTGATGCACCTAATTATTTATTTAATATATGACTATAAAAGAAATAGTTGCAACTGAAAGTGTCTTGTTAAGATAACACAGAACTAGGGGTGGCTAGGTGGCGCAGTGAATAGAGCACTGGCCCTGGAGTCAGGAGTACCTGAGTTCAAATCCAGCTTCAGACACTTAACACAAAAAACTAGCCATGTGACCCTGGGCAAGTCACTTAACCCCAACTGCCCTCCAAAAAAGCTAAAAAAAATAAATAAATTAAAAGATAACACAGAACTCACTGTATCCTGGAATCAGTATGCCCTGGATTTCTGCTTCTCATGGACTCATAATCAGATCATGGTAACTGAGAATAACCAGGTCTTTGAGGCATATTTGTTCTGTTGTGGTCATTTGCTGGAGACAGATTCTAGGTATCAGACTTAAGTATTCATCTGGAACTAAAAGTCAAGTAAATTGTATCTGCCATTGTTCTCTAGTACCAAAGTAGAAATGCTACCCGAAGGGTTGGGTGGGTGATGGGGATAAGTCCATGGTTGAGGTAGTTTCTAGTACATGTCAACATAAACCTGAAATTAATTGCCAAAGGAATTTGGTAACACAATTGCTTTCATGAAAAATATATGATAAAAAAATTGGAAAATATATATGTAGGTTATAAACAAAAAAGTTAAATTGTGTGTAAAATATATATGTAAACATATACATGCATAATGTATATGTGTGTGAACACATATCATATATAGGGCTCCAGACCAAGACCTTTGTGATACCATGTGCATATTAATGACTATGCATATGTATGTATGATTATTGTCTGTTAGAATGTGTATGTGTATATCTGTACCTATACATATTTATATGCTAAATATAAATATGCATACACATTTATACAAACAATTTTAGAGCTATCTGCTTCCTCTCTCCTTTCCTTTCTTCCTTATATATACATGCACATGTAATATACATATAGGCAAATAATATATATGTGCGTATGTGTATGACTGATATGAATAGACACATATATGTATATCTGTGTATATACACATCTGCATACCTCATATGTGCACATATTTTACAACTATAGTGCTCCCACACTGGGAGCATAGAAAAGTAGAGCCTTGAGTACACTGAGTCAAAACTTAGTTGCATTAATCTGGGATACCTTGGATAAATCGTATTATCTCTAAAGGTTTCATTTTCATTTCTGTCTTCTCTAGGATAAAACCACTTAATCAATTGATCAATAAGAATTTTTAAGTCCTAATTATTTGTTACCAGCATTATGTTGGGTGCTGAAGATACTATAGAAAGAATGCAATAATCCCTACTTATGAGACCTTATATTTAATGATATAACAAGATGATCTGTAAACTTCCTTTCAGCTTTTGACTGTTACATGATGAGTGAATTTTTCATCTCCCTTCTTAATGGTCTGTAAGCCTTGAAGATATAACTTCTTATTTCCCCTGGTTATAGCCATGAAAAATGAGAGAAGGGCCACATGGAAGAACACATTTAAGCAACTACTTAAAATATACTGTCTTCTGAAAGGAGTAGAGGCCTATGTTTGAAACTTAATATCTTAAGTTTTTCACCTTCACCTGAGTAGTGCCTAACATGAGTAAGCACGAAGATGATTCAAATGTCTTCTAAACCTTTAGACAATTTAGAAGTAGTTTCTTTGGAAGGAGTATTCAGTTATGTAGGAAGGTTTTACAAAGAGCATCTAGATAAAATTTTAGCCATTCTCTCTCACTTAAATCAATAATATTTGACTTCTTTGCAGCAGAACTAAAAAGTTAACTCAAAAGAAGTGGTGCTTTCTGTGACAAGTACCAAAAATATCTTTCTTTAGGTTAAATCCTATACATTCAAGATGACTAACATGTACATTAATGTTTAAAAACACACAAGTAAATTGAAGAGAGAGACAGAGACAGAGAGAGAGACAGAGACAGAGACAGAGAGACAGACTATTGATATAGATCACTGATAAAGATGTAGACTCTAAAGTTAGTAGTCTGATAATCTGACTTGTATGACCAGCTTTTGTTGGAAAATTCATCAAATCATTTGCTTGGTTAGTTGATATGGAGAGGTCATTAGAGTATCATTATAATAAACTGTACATCATTATTAATTTTCTATTTCTATATATATATATTACTTATTTTATTTGCTATATTGGATAATTTTCATGTTTAAGATAACAATGGCTTGGTTTCAAAACCCATAGATTAAAAAAATTGTTATCTTAACATGCTAAACATGAAATTCTACAATTATTTACACTTAATATGGTGTACTGAATCTTCAATTCTTCAAGCATGTGGATTTTCTATGCATGGTTGTTGCCTTTTCCAATGCAGATGATAATCACTGCAAGCCTTATTCAACACTTCATAAATTTTTGTGTCCAAGAGAATAAGTCATTTGATGGTTATTCTTCTGAACTGCTCTGAACTTGGCCAGTATGTTTCTCAAACAATTAAAACATAACTGGTAGCCATGCCTGAACTTCAGCTGTTTTAATGTAGTGATATGTCAGAATTTGTACTCACCATCTTTCTAAACCAAAATGAGACACTCAGGTTGTTCATCTGTAGTTATCCTTCTGTTGCAATGCATGCCGAAGAATTTCTCTTCTGGTCAGTCATACAAATTCTTGAAGATATTCTTATGATATTTCTCATGTGAGATTATTGATTATATGATCAATCTACTTAAAGTCCTCCATCTATTTCTTTTGGGTTACCTCAAAATATGATTCTTCTGAGAAAAAAATTCTTTCTAATTTGAAACATATAATACTGAGAGAATACTGGTGTTAAAAATGAATTTTTAAAGCACGAAACAACTTATAATCATTGGAACATATCTCCTATTTAATCTGTCCTAATTACCTCTTCCTAATCAATTGTAGGTCCAGTTCATCATCTTCCTACAGTGTCTAATAAATCTTAGAAGGCAAACTTTTAAACAACTGATAGCTATCAAAAATGGTCCTTTCTATTTGTTAACAGCACTTTTCACAAAATTGCTTCAGTGCACTTTAGCCATCTCTTTTGCATTTGCCCAGATCAATTATAACACTGCCTCAAGAGTCCATGGTAATTATTTAGTCCATCATCTGAGAGTAGTTGATGAGAACATGAAAACAGCTCAGCCATATAATAAAGGCCTAAGGTAATGCAAAGCTATTGACATCCGTCATGTAAATATTTTTTTCATTATACTTGAAACACTTTAAGTCAGTGTTTAATGATTCCAGAATGTATTGTGATTTTCAGAGGTGACCTGATGTAGGTTCTCTTGAACTATAAGAAAAACGAAATCAAGTGATATGTACAACTCTTACTTTTCTAAATGCATTTAGACTTTCTATCAATTATAACATTGTGAAGAAAATCAATTATTAAAAAGAACAAGCAAACAACAACATAAACAAAAGAAATTAATATTTAATTCTTTTTCATGTTATAGTAACCCAAATATGCTTAGATTGTGCTGAAGCTTTAGGTCATGCATTTATTTTGTTATTTGGATGTGGATTTTTTCATGAAATTATTATCTTTCTAATTCTTCATTATTAATAAATTTTGCTTCTCTTTCCATCCTCCTTGTACATACTTCTTCATAACTTTGTCACTTAATTTTCTTCTTCATTCTGGAAGTATGGGGAAAAGAGTGTTTGAAAAATGAAAAAGATCACTATTTATTGACAGCTCCAAAACTGCCTAGTATGTATTTTGTATATACTTTGGATATACTTATGTGTACATATATTATGTCGTCTCACAGAGTACCAGTTACCAGACAAAATATCAAAATTCTACCACCTTTCGCTTTCCCATAACCTTGTTCACTCTGGAATTATTTTCTCATCAGCAAAATGGAGTTAATGATATCTATAGAAATATATGTACATTGCTGTCCACGTATAAAACATCATTTTGATAATAAACTGACATGATATAATAATACTAATGTTTGGTAAGTTTGTGTTTTTACTTGTCACTATACTAAGGTCTTCTTACTTACATAATATATTATTTTAAAATAATTAATTTTATTAAATTGATCTTTAGTTTATAGATTCTGTTAAATGAATAGTGAACTTCAATCACAAAATTATTGTTTAAAAAGTTTTTGTTTTGCTTTAAAGATAGAAGAAAATAAGTTTTTGCTATTTTATAGAAAAAAATCTGATTTTGATTAATGAAAATTAAACCATTAAGAAAAAAATAATATATTTTTAGACCAGTGTTTATGCCTGCATCAAAATGGGCACAGGCCAATCCAAAGAATTTGGAATGATTGGACATGAGCCAGGCAGGTTCTGTCATCGAAGTTCCCATTTATTGATCAGAGAGCAGCGTTTATATGGTGAGTATAAAGCAATTATCTCTTAGGTTCCCATGACAGAATGTTTAATGTCCTTGTGCATTTATGTACATCTGTATGTTTTAATGTCCTTGTTCACTTATGTACATCCATGTTTTAATGTCCTTGTTCCCTTGCATGCATCTATGTCTGAGTCATTGTTGGGTTATCACATCCTAGACTCCTGCAAGTCAGGAAGAGATTGTGAGCCTATCTTCAGATATAATATAGCCTTCACAAGGAGATGACTTGGGAGAAATCCTGGACCAGACTCTTCCATGTATGGACCAGATCAGAAAATGGCCCTCAACACAATGTTGCTATGAATCACCTTTCTTTTTGAATTTGTTGTAATAAAATTGTGATTACTAGTGCTCCTAGACATCCGCCATAGCTTTTCAGTGTTCTACACTGAATCCTGTTCTACAACTAATCCTGTGTACAAATAGATCTTGAAAAAGCTTAAAATATCAAATTATAACAAGGATCACTAAAGGCATCTTAAACATTCACAATTAAACTAAAATAATAATTTAGTAGAAAGGATTATAAATTACTTATGGATGAAGTACAGAGGGTTTTCAGAGAAGATTCCTCAGATTTTAAATGTTTATTTGAAACTTTAATGAAAACCTATAGAAAGGAAATCTCATTATTAATGTAGAACATATGAACTGTGGGAGACAAAGGACAGTCAGTGATTTCCTCTTCCTCCTACATCTCCTTAAAGCAATTTCTTCTGCCTTGTTCCCCCAAGCCTTGTTCTAGTTAATTTGTCCTATTACATGCACATTTCCTTACTAGGACTTGTTACCAGATGTGAAAGTTTTAGCATCAGTCATACATGTGAGCATGAATCAGAACATTTATAGAATGTACATCTGCTAATTAATTTTCGACTACCTCATTGTGTTCTTCTGTACAAATTCACCTTTGATGTTGTCACATGGATTATTCAAACTTCAGGCTTACATTTATTGGTGATAATCACTGTATGCAATGAATAGATACTTCTTAAAATTATTAGTGGATAGAGGAGTTAGGATGACCTCCGTTTAAGTTTTGTAGGTGGAATCATAAATGAGACACTTCATTTTTTCTGTGTCCCAGCAACCTCACTAGGAATAAGATAAAATTAGTTCAATTTTAAAAATAATTTGTCAAATGCCTAATCTATTCTATTCTATTCTGAATACTATCTTAGAAAATAGGACTAGGCTATATAGGAGGGAATATATGCGTATGAATACATGTGTGAGTGTGTGTGTATATGTGTACATAGAGAGAGGGCTCAGCATCAGTTGAAAAGGATGGGATAATATTTTAAATGGTGAAATTGAGAGGTGGGAGAGGAATAATATGAGAGGAGACAGGGAGAAACAGAATGGGGTTAATCCTCTCATAGAAAAGGCAAGGGATAATTGTTACAATGGAGGGGAAGAAGAGGAAGGGAAAAGGGAATGGGCCAACCTTACTCTCATTGAACTTGGCTTAGGGAAGGAATGACATACACTCTAAATTGGGTATCTTGGCTTATAGGAGAGTAGGGAGGAAGGGCATGAGAGTGGAGAGAATGGAGAGGAGGGAAGGTTGGAGAGGAGAGTTGTTAGAAGCACACACATTTGTAAAGGAACAGGGTAAAAGTACAGAATTTAAAAAGTGGGGGGGTGGAATAGGAAGGAGGGAAATGTACAGGTACTGGTGTAGGGAGATCCATCTTGCCCTACCGGAAAGTCAGAGTGGTGATGGGGGAAGATATAGGAGAGAGCTGATTGGAGGAGGGCGTATACAGTGGGAATCACTGTTTTGGGGTAGTGGGTAGGGGAAAGACAGGGAGAAAATCTATAAATCAAAATCTCATGGAAATGAATGATGTAAATTAAAAATAAACAAAAGTATAAAAAAAAAGAAAGTAGGACTGGGGTGGCTAGGTGGTGCAGTGAACAGAGCACTGGCCCTAGAGTCAGGAGGACCTGAGTTCAAATCTAGCCTCAGACACTTAACACTTACTAGCCATGTGACCTTGGTCAAGTCACAAGCCCAATTGTCCTGCCTTGCCACTCCAAAAAAGGAAAAAACAAAACAAAAATCAAACAAAAAAAGCAAGTAGAACAACAAAGGCAAAAGCAAAACAGCCCCTGTTCTCAATGAGCTTACATTCTACCAGCAGAAAATTACAAGTACATGTGTAGGTTAATGGAGAGAAGCTTTACACACACACACACACACACACACACACATACATGTATGTATAGTATATAGGCATATGTATATGTGTGTGTATATGCACACACATGTGTATGTGTATGTATACCTATATACATATGCATACACACATACACACACATACGTACATGAGAATTGAAATTAGTACTTTATGCCAACAGCTGAATTTTTCTATCATTTACTGCTACATATGGTTATTGACTAAATATTGCACCATGGACCAGTGACTTTTCAAAAATACTACTGGGAATTTGTTTAAGGATCTTATGCCTTCATTTTTGTATTGCTATAGGCCAGTACATGCATGTTTACATACAACAATATGAACAAATATGCAAGCATGTAGATGTCTATATATGCATCATATACACATGTACATACATATTCTGAATGGAAGGTAGAAGTTTTTAATATGTAGGGTAACTTTTTAACAATGCACCAGAAATTCCAGAAGACAAAATAGAAAGGTAGAGAATAATAGCAAATGCTATTTGGAAACATGGGTTTCATATGGATGAGGAAATTGGGTATGCGTGTCAAAGGAGGAAATTATCAAGATTATTTTTTAAAACTAATTTATTTATTCTTAGTTTTCAACATTAATTTCCATAAGATTTTGAGTTACAATTTTTCTCTTCCTCTCTTTCCCCTACCCCCACCCCCAAATAGCAAGCCTACTGAATACCCCTCCCCCAATCTGTTCTCTCTTATATCCTCCATCTTCACCCCCTTAACTTTCTAGTAGGACCAGGGGGATTTCTATACCCCAGTATCTGTATATCCTATAATAAAATCTTTTCTAATGAATGTAGGAGTGAAGTAAGAGCATCCATTCTTCCCACTTTTTTTCAATATAGTTCTTGAAATGTTAGCAAGAGCCATAAGATGAGAAAAAAATTATAGAAATAATGACAGATAAAGAGGAGGTAAAACTATCTTTAGTAATGGAAACAATTAGCTCCAATATTCTTTATATCCTAGAACAGTTGTTTTAATTTTCTATATTCAGAATTTTATGTTCTGCACCAAAGATTCTTAAGCTGTGGTCCATGGTCTTTTAAAAGATAGCTAGCTAGCTAGATAGATAGATAACTCTCTTTCTTGTAATACAACTGATTTCCTTTGGAATTTTATGTAACTTGTTTTATCTATCTTAAAGTTACTCTGAGAAGGGGTCTATAGCCTTCACCAGACTTCCCAAGAGATTTATGACACAAAACAGGTTAAGAAACTATGGTCTAAAAAGAAACCTAAAACTTATTAAAAAACAAGTCACTATTCAGAATATCAGGAAGAACTGCTAGAAATACAAAAACAAAATAATATTCCTTGCCTGAAAAAAAAGGATTACATTCTAATAGGAACCCAAAATGTATGAAGATAAATAAACAGTAATTGAGTTGATGAAAATCAATAATAAGTGAATGAATTGCAAAAACATCAGTTTCTGTTTCCTTCCTCCTTTCCTCTTCTAAAGGAAAAACAATGAAATTGCCCCTATAAGATAGTTGTCTTTTGATGAGTTTCCACTGAGGATATTGCAGTTTTAATTATAAATAAGCAAATCTCCAGTTAAAATGGAAATTATAGACATATTTAGCTTATACCATATTACAAACAGGTCATCTGAATGTGACATTTATATTTAGATGATTGAATTAAGGACTCCTCCAATTAAGAAGAAAGTAGGCTTTTTGATTGAAGAGATTAAGACAATGTGACCTAGGGATGGAGTACTCTGTACTTTGTATTCTGTACCGGTTCAGGATGATTTACTTAAAGATGATTGGAAATTAATCTCCAATTAATAAGTTGTTTTGACTGAGAGATTAAGATAATGTGACCTAGGCAGGGAGAATGTCAACCTTTGTACTTTGTGTCCATTAAGAGGCTTGCCTCCTTAAGGATGATTGAGTTAAGGACTTAGTAAATGATTATACTTTGTTTAAAATTATGTAGACACTTTGGTGATAACTATGTGGCCACTTCAGTGGTAACTTGTTATGCTATAATATTGTGAATGCTTTACCTTGATTTTTGTGAATGTTTTGCTTTAATTTACTGCTGAGTAAATAAAGAGTTCACTATACTATGTAATCAGAATCTTGAAGCTCTTCACAAAAGCAGTCCTCTGGAAAGCTGCTCATGCTTGGCTTTATATTCCCCTACATACCTTTCTAGTTTTCTTATATCTTATATTCCCCAATATACTCTGCAAGCCAGTGATACTGAATTCTTTGCCGTTCCTTGAAGAAGACAGTTCATCCTATAAGTCAAGGCATTTAAACTGGTTATGTTCCATGAATAGAATATTCTCCTTCCTTATGTCCATTTCCTGACTTCCCTGGCATCAGCAATGAGGGTTCACAAGTTATGGAGTTCACAAGTTTTAGGGTTCATGAGTTCCATTTCTTAACAAAGACTTAATATAATCCTGGGCAAGTCTTAAAAGAAACTTGAACTGAAAGAGGGTGATAAATAATGGAATAGCTGAAATAAAGTGTTAGCTATTCTTTGCTTGCCTTTACACTATAATACTTCCAAGTACAGTAGAACCAAATTAAAATGTAATTGAGAAACATTTCAAAAAATTAAAAAAAAACAATAAAACATAGATAACACCACATTTTTGAGCTAAGTTAATGTGTAGCGCTTAGTAGTAATTCTTATACCCAGATTACTCCACCTCACCCTTTTTATTTGAGTTTGATGGAAATTCTCTTGGTTACTTTATAAAAATATAAGAAAACATAGATGATGTATCTTAAAGCTAAGTCAATATGTAGCCCAAAGTTATTCTTATGTTCAGATTAATTCTCCCCCTCCTTCATACCTCCACCTTGTTTATTTGAGTCTGATATCACTGCTCCAGGCTACTTTCTAATACTACAAATTACAGTGCTTACTGCACTGGCAAAGGGAGATTTGCCATCTGGGAGTTTCCTATGTCAAGGAAATCAAGCAAGTAATGGACACTGAGGCAGCTATTTCAACAAGTTTCAGATGGTGAATTGTTTTTCTTTGTTAATGAGGCAGACACTATAAAGAAATACAGTATTGTAGAGGCAATCAGGAAAGAGGTGACCATTCAGAGTTGACTGCTTCCCTCAGTGTTATGCTAATAGAACTGGGTAATAATGCAGCTGAAAGTTATTTGAGGTAAGTTATAGAGAGGGGCAGGCTTAATGACCCAGGCCTGAAAAACATGAATACACACATAAAACTTCAATATTGGGCAAGTTGTCATATATATCAGATTAAAGCTTTTCTATTTTCCTATTAAGTAAGTCTTTCCTGACCCTAGAATGTCTCTCTCTCTCTTTTTTTTTACCATTTTTGTGAAGGAGTAGCTCTAATCTAGACTTCTGATCTGAACTCTGCCTCTATGTCCAATCAAGTACCTCATGTTTCTGCTACTTACTGGATCTTTATTATTGATATCTTATTTTTTAGTCTTTCCTTGTTCCTTAGCTCAGGAATCATCAACTTATGCCATGGACAATCCAGAATCCTGATCCTGGATGATGCCAGGAGAAATATTACTAACTTAAAACTAACAACAATTTATTTTTATGATGGGCTTACCATCATATTATATTAAAAAAACTGCAAAGTCTATGAAATGGAACCTATCTGAAAGGGAGGCAGAGTGATTCAGCAGAAAGAACACTTGATTTGGAGTCAGAAGAATTAGTTTTAAAACATGTCTCTACTATTTGTCTTTGACATCTCAACTTGCCTCTCTGTCCTTCTTTAAATGACATATTGGTAATACAATATCCCTTCTAGGACTAAAACTATTATTGTATTAATCATAGTAATATAGCAGTCTAGTTAAGCCAATTGTTTATATAGATAAAGTCTTCAATTTGTAGTCTTCTTTGACTCATCTAAGATAAATTTTCTCATTTTCTGTCCCCTATATAGTTAGCTCTAGGTTACTTCCATACTTGTTCTTTTTCTTGGATGAAAGGACGCATCTAACTCACTTAAGCAAGATTAATTTAGAAACAGGATGGGTTTATTATATTATGTTTTTGTCTCCATGGTAACATTAGGTGTTATGTACCCTCAAAGTAGTTGGTTACTTTATATAAACTCAAGATTCACCATATTATCCAAGTATCTAATTATTTTAATCAAATGTCCCCTGAAACACAACAAAAAAGGGTGGGGGTATAGTAAATGTGACATAGTATAGAACTAGAATACTAGAGTATAGTATTATTATTTATACTGAATACTTTAAATACTAATTAAATGAAATATTAACTTCACAAGTCTGTTTTCCCTCCCTTAGGTTTTGTAGATTTAGATGAAAGATAAAATATTAAAAAAAGATAAAGCTTGAAAGTATTCTTTGCTTTGTGCAGTAGCATGTACCTATAATCACTGTTACCAGGGAGACTGAGGCTGTCATATCTCTTGAGTGTGGAAGTTCACACCTTAACATCTCTGTGTCCTTTTCTCCCCACAAGTTTATTCATTTTACTCCCTCTACTGCTTGTAGAGCAGCAGAAAATTGCTGCTTGACAGAAATGAGGGTCCTAGTAGGACCCAAGGAACCAGAAATTCTTCTATCCCAACTCTGTATAATTCACCCAACAACTTGACAAGAGTGCTGCTAATCCAGAATAACTTGCTCTCCACCTTAATAATTTATTTTTACATGAATTATGAGGAGGGCTAGTGCTAACTGCAACTTAAACCTTCTCCACAGCAAGCCATTCTAACCCCAGAAGGGTGACTGGGCGGTCATTGTTTCTTAGGATAGAATATTTCCACATTTTTCTTTCCCAAAATTCAACATCTGACTTCATTTACAAGTTCAAAAACATCTTTAAAATTCTAATGCTCTTCTAATTCATCCAAAGTCAATCTTCATCTGTAGCTCCCTTTGCCAGAAAATTTTCTCCTTTGGAAAACAGTTATTTCTGTACCCAATACTAGAACTGGCACAATTAGACATTAAATATTTTATATAGATACTTTTGTTTCAATAAATAAATGTTTTCCTTCATTCATATATTTTTTTGGCTTTAAAAATCTGTCGCAACACTCCTAGTGGATACTTGGGTTCTAACGGATACTAGATACTAGTAGATACCCAGTAACAAAATATTTCCTAGAAATCTTGTTTATTAATTTATTTATGTTCTTGTTTTCATCAATCATTTCTACTAGATTTTGAGCTACATATTTTCTCCCCATCTTTCCACTGTCTACCACCGTAAAACAGCCCTATACCACTGTATAACCCCTCCCCCAATCTGCTCTCTTCTGTGTCCTTTCTGGTAGGGCAACATGGATCTCCCTACCCCAGTGCCTGTATATCTTAATTCCCAGTTGCATGTAGATAACAACAACAATAACAATAATAATAATGAATATATGTATATATATATGTATGTGTGTGTGTGTATATATATATATATATATATATATATATATTTAACATTTGATTATAGAACTTTAAATTCTAGATTCTTTCCCTTCGTCCCTCATCACCCACCCCCACTGGAAAGAGAAGCAATTCAATACAGGGTGTAGATGTAAAGTTATGCAGAATATCTCTGCAATGGACATATTGTGAGAGACTGATTATATGTCCTTCTTTCCTATCCCACCCTACACTTGTCCTATTCTCTACCTTGTCCTTGTCCCTTTACAGAAATGTGTGTTTCCAGCAACCCTCCCCCCAACCCTGCTTTCCCCTCCATCATCGCCCCTCTCTTCCCCATCCCCCTACTCTCGTGTATGGCAAGATATCCAATTTAGAGTTTATATCATTCCTTCCCTAAACCAAATTCAATGAGAGTAAGGTTGACCCTTTCCCTTTTGCCTTCATGTTCTTCCCCTCCACTGTAGAAGTTATCCCTTCCCTCTTCTATATGAGATGATTAACCCCATTCTGTCTCTCCTTGTCTCCTCTCATTCTAATCCTCTCCCACCTCACAAATTCACCTTTTAAAGTATCATCCTATTCCTATTCAATTGATCCTGTGCCCTCTATGTATGATGTACACATTATATATACACATACTCTGATATGTATTCATACACACACACATATACCCTCCTATATAGATATATATGTATGTATACATACATACACATATACATGCATGCATGCATGTATATGTACACACATACACACACATATAAATATAGACATTTGTATTCCCTTCACCTAACCTCATACTGAGAAAAGTTTCATAAACAATTATGGTTTTTGCATGTTGGCATGTACATAGTTCAACTTTGATAAGTTCCTTATGATTTCTTTTCCATATTTACCTTCTCATGTTTCTTGTATTTGAGTGTCAAATTTTCTTTTCAGTTCTTATTTTTTCAGCAAGAATGTTTGAAAGTCCTCGAACTCATTGAATGACCATATTTTCCAACAATACTGAAGTGGTTTGCCATTTCCATCTCTAGTTCATTCTACTGATGAAGAAACTTAGGCAAATAGGGTTAAGTTACTTGAGCAGGGTCATAAAACTAGGAAGTATCTGAGTAACGTCTTGAAGGATTGAAAGTATTTCAGAAATTTTCAAACTGGTTAAATGATCATTCCAGGTATGAATGTGAGCAGAGGTGATAAAGGATCTAAGCGAAAAGGCAAGAGCTAGCTTTCTAGTAGTATTATATGAATTTGGATAGCATGAGATAACAGGTGGCAAGAAAGGATAATTTCATATTGCGGGGAGCCTTGAATGGCCAGCTTAGTAGATGTAATTTTATTCATTAGGCTAATGCTAGTCAATTAAATTGAACAAATATTTGTTCACCACTCACTATGAAAAAGGCCTTATACTAAATGCTAAATTTGTAAAGATTAAAAAAGACACACTTTCTGCTCTCCAGGAGCTTAGATCATATTGAGGAGGTATGATATGTACATAGATAAGTATAAACCAATTTAGGCAAAAGCATTGACTAAGAAAAAAATATTCTGTAAATATTTGGGATTTGAGGATGTACTTAAGAGCTACAGAATGAACCTCAATTCCCATCAGGAGGGGTTTCACAAAGTACTGGAAAAACAACCCTTAATATTATTTTTAACCCTAACCTATTTGTATTCATATCAGTATTCCAGTTTTGCCAGAATATAGAATAAATGAGAGTGAGTAATTACACAGGTTGAAAGTATACTGGGTTTCTTTAAATACTAGATTTTATTTGTGCTTGTAAAGATTCAAACTTCACTAAGACTTGGAGAAAAACTATATTATCATACTGACAATGGTTGAGTCCTTGAGGGTTTTTGAA
>JAQQSW010000248.1:42951-61374 GCA_028646575.1 Pseudocheirus occidentalis
CAGGTGTTCCTGGGTATGGTGCTGGGACATCTGGCCTCAAAGTCCAATACTCAATATTTGGGATCTTACGTATTTGCTGTTTTCTAATTTGCAGATTTGGGTTCATCATTCTGGCTAGAGGTGTACCTGCCCCGAATGGTCTATTATTCAAATTATATAAAGCCATGAATAAATCATCCTTTCAATGTTGATACAAATTAATAGAACTTAACTTCCTTAACTGTTGTTTCAATAATCCATTCATTCTTTCAATTAACCCAGATGCTTGTGGATAATATGGAATGTGATGCATCCTTCTATATTTTTTAGTACACAACACCTCTTTATTTCATTACCATTGAAATGTGACCATTGTCACTTTGAATCTGCATTGGGGCTCCATAATATTGACTTATGAGATCTAGAGTTATACAGGTGTTTTTCTGGGTTGTATTCTTATAAGGACAAACCACTAGTACACATGAATAGGTGTCAACACAAATAAATAAAAATCTGCACTCTTTATCTTGTGGTAGTGGACCAATATAATCTCTTTGCCAGATTTGGCCTGGGAACTTTCCTCTTGCTATTTCTCCAGTCGCTACCAGAGGAACATTTTGCTGTTTTTGCAATTGAAATATATGACATTCTTCTGCTATCTGTTTTTAACAGTAAATGAAAGATAATAATATCTCAATCTTGAGACTGTTGTTGTGTAGTCTGGACCTCAAATGGCCGGCCATTTGGTGGACCCATTTTGCTAATATTGGATCATCAGTTGTTGTCAAAGTAGGTACAATATGTTCTGTAGCAATCTTGTCCGGTCCATCAGCATGAGCATTGTACTAACGTTCTGGAGTGGTGAGGAACACACAAAGATCTACATGAACAACTGACAAGTCAGTGACCAAAGACATGTTCCACATATCTTCCCATAATTCTTTGCCCCAGACTATTATGCCATGAATTTCCCAATTTTGATTTTTCCACATGGACATCCATATAGCTAACCCATTATGTACCACCCATCAATCAGTGAATATATGACAGTCTCCTCCTTGTTCTGTTTTGATGGCTTGATGTACTTCTGTAAGTTGAGCATATTGACTACTTCCACCTATCCCCATACTTTCCAAAGTCTTTCTAGTACATGAGTTATAAGCTACTGTTTTCCAATGTCTTTTTTGGTCCATATGTTTCACTGTTCCATCAGCAAACCATACATGTCTATTTTGTTCTTCAGTTAATCCATCATACCCCTCATTCCATTTAACAGAAGATTGTGCCAACCATTGCTTTGGCTCAGGGGGTGTGTCATTCCCCTCAGTTTCTATATTTGCTGCAGATTCATGTAGAGCAGAGACTCTACTTTTGCCTGTTTTTGCTCTCTCTTGAATAAACCACTTCCATTTGATTATACTAGCCTCTTGGGCATGTCCAATTCTGCGAGAAGCTGGGTAGTCATTACCCTGGGCACATTTGGGATTCTGGGTTTTAATATCAATTCATGGCCCAGAGTCAGTTGTTTAGTCTCCACCAAAGCCAATACGCAGCTGACAACTGCTTTTCAAAAGGTGTATACTGGACTCCAGATGAAAGGAATTTACTTCACCAAACTCCCAAGAGTACATTTTGGCTCTGTTCCTTTTGACATAAACTCCAGTTTGCATAATCATCCTGTATAGTCACTTGTAATTCCACTGGACTATTTTGCATTGGCCATAAATCTAGGGCCAATTGTATTATAGCACTGGCTTCTTAAAAAGTTTTACTCTGCTTAGGTCACCAGTCTAATTCATATTTCTTCCAAGTGACTTTATATATAAAGGTTTCAAAATCTCTCCCCAATGTGGAATATGGTGCCTCCAGTATCCAAATAATTCTATGAATTTGGGGGCCTCCTTCTTATTGGTAAGTGTGGGAAAATCCTGAATCTTTTGTTGGTCTTGTGAAAGAATCTCTCATAGCCCCTTGTTCCATTGTATACCACAAAATTTTACAGTTTGAGCTGGTCCTTGAACCTTTGCAGCATTAATTTCCCACCCTTTACTTTTCAGATGCTCAATTTAAAGTGTCAAACTCCTCTCCACTTCTTTTACATCTTTTCCCTGTATCATAATATCATTAACATAATGGGTAAGTTGTATACCAGGCAGCTTCAATTCATCGAACTGTTCAGCCACAATCCTGTGACAAACAGTAGAGCTATGCAGGCATCCTTGTGGCAAGCAGGTAAAAGTATATTGTCTACCCCGCCAAATGACAGTAAACTGGTCCCATTGTTTAGGGTCTATTGGGATGGTGAAGAATGTATTCACCAAGTCAATAACTGCATACCAAGTGCCATCACGTTTCTGGATCCTTTCTATTAAGGTGATGGTATCTGGAAAAGCAGCATACAAAGGAGGAGCAGCATATATAATCCACAGTCATTCTTCATGCCCCATCTGATTTTCGTATTGCCCAGACAGGGTTTTTCCATCATGTTTTTGTAGGGACTAACACTCCTGCTTCAACATATTCCTTTATAGTAGTGGTAATTTCATCTTCCCCACCTGGCACATGATACTGATTTAAAGTAATTTCTTCAGAAGGTTCAGGTAAAGTGATTGGGTCCATTTTTATTTTTCCCACTAAAACTGTATTGATTCCTATCTTCCTTACAGCAAGTTGATATCTTCCTTCAGGTAAATTCAGAATCATGCCTCTCAGTATATCTATTCCAATGATGTATTCAGGAATAGGTATAACAATCACATTATATTCTTTCTTAGATAACTACCCAATTTTCATTGTTATTTTAACTTGTCTGGCTGATATTTCAGCCACTCCAAGCCCTGTGATGGTAATAGGAGTTCCATGTTTAAACTTATCAGGGTTTCCACAGATAAGTGTGGCCTCAGCCCCTGTAAAGGCAATGCCCTAGTTACAGTAGTTGATCTGTTTTTCCAATATATTGTTAAATCAATATGGGGCCTGCAATCTTCCTGGTATACTTCTTTAGTTCAGGCTGGGGCTTGGCCTATTTCCTATTCTCCCTAAAGGTGTGGCAAACTTGGATATTCAGGAGCACCTGCCTGGGTGGTTCTTGCTTCCCAATTCATTCTAATCTTAAGTACCTTTTCTTCCTACATCTTATGCAGCTCTTGGAATACCATCTATTCTTCTAAAATCCACCCTTGCTCTCAATAGAGCAGTAAATAGTTCCCTTCTTGTCAATCCATTTTGTCTTTGAATCCTTTGGCTATTTACTCTTTTCTCTTGAAGAAATGTATCTCTTCCCCATTCCCCTACTTCACTTAATTGCAAACTCTTATCCAGCACCTCAGAAAGACTTTTCCCTATTTCCCCAATTAATAGAGTCAGAATTAGGTGCTCGTAAGCAGGAGGAGCCATCTTCACTATGATATTAACATGAGGAACTCCTAGGGGGGTATCATGATATGTATTTGCACCTCTAAGCATGACAGTAGTTTTCATTACCTCTTCCTTTAGCTTTGTCATACAGTCTCCAAGTGAATTCTGGGGTCTGTCTCCACCAGGCCAAATAGAGTCAGTAGGATGTTGCTTTTTGCATCCCTCTGCAGCTAAACCTAACAGAGTAGTTTTGTGGATGCCTCCTGGTGCATGGTGATCTCTAAAAGCTTGGTGTACAAAGGGATTCTGACTGATGCTTATGAATTTTAAGCAATCCACACCGTCCACTGTTATTCTTCCTGAGTCTTCATCTATGATTCTTACCATCCAAGACACTAAAGACTCTCCCATTCTTTGGGTGAATCTACTCAATGTATCAGTAATCACCTGTTCAGCGAAATCTTAAATTATCTGCCTGGACTCTGTTTGGCCCTTGCAGTTCTCCTGTCTTCTTCTTTGTATGCGGAGAGCTTCTACATTAGAAGACTCCTCAGCTAACCCTGTTCCATTCTCCTCACACACATTCTCCCTGGGCAACTCTTTCCAGCCTGTACAAAAGCTGCATGCACATTCCTTCTGCTAGCTTTTTGCTTTCTTTTAGCTACATGAACAGTAGCTTGCTCTTCCACCTGAGACCCTGCAGTTTGCTCTTCTGAATGCTATGACACAGAATAATTGTCATCCAAACCAGCCAACTCCTTAGCCATCTGAACTTTTTCCTCCAGCAGTTTATCTCTACTTTTACACATAAGGTGATGGTTTGTTAGCAGGACAGTGTGCAGCCTCTCCTGCACACTCCTGCCAGTTCTTTGCCTGGTTCTATGGGTATTCCTTGCAAACATCTTTCCAAATTTCTGTGTTCTCCCCCTTTTGGCTTTGGTTCCCAGTTTTCACAGGGCCCTATGCTTTTGGCCCATTCTCTGGCTAGAGAGGCAGATCCTCTTTAGGCAAATCTTCCCATCCTGGGATAGCCATTTCTCCCTCTACAGCCCTCCTTTTTCCAAATGGAGGCCTGATATTTTGTGATCCTGCACTCATCACCAAATGTAACAACAATGAAGTATTCACAATGCCAACAGTAACTGTTATGTATGCTGATGTGGTTATTAATCACAAAATGTAATAAGCTCTCTATATGCGAAATATAACTAGAGCATTTATTCAAATACCAGAAAACTGAGTCCCAAAACCAGAAAGTAAAGTCAGAGCCAACACTGTAGTTATGATATTGGCACATGTAGTTAATGTAGTAAACAACCACATTTTCAAGCCTTCAAAACAGGACAGGCTACCTCAGGCAAAGATCCTCCTCTCCTCACTCACTCTATTGCTCAGTGTCCAAGCAGCTTGCTCCCAGCAGCTCTGGCCCCCTGTAGTTCCTCTCCCTGGCAGTCCTCAGCAGGAGTCCTTAGCAGAGATTCTGGCAGGCTCAAAGAATCAGGCGTTCATGCCGCAGCTGCAGCAGCTGCTGCTACTTCCAGTCACCACACCACGGATGCTAGCTTGGTTCTTGCTTTCTCTTGCTCCATCCCTTCCTCCTCCATCAGCAAGTTCAACGGGCATGGAATATCTTCAGATCCCAATATCATTGCAAGGGGTTATCAGTATGTTTGTTATCTTGGGGCGGGGGGGGGGTAGGGGAGAGATGGGGGAAAATTTGAAACTCAAAATCTTGTGAAAATGTATGTTGAAAACGAAACATAAATAAATACAAAAAAAGAAATTAATCCAACTTTTTCTCCTCTCATTTAATGTTCAAAATGTATTGATTTTCATAATATTTCCTATCTTTGTCAAATTTTTTCAATCCCATTTCACAGGATTTCTTTTTTCTTCCCCCAATTCTGTTTTCCAAAGAATTATACACATACATTAAAAATTGGAATATATATAAATAGCAAAACTGAAAATAAAAGATATAAAACTTAGTCTCAGAATAAAAGAAATATATTCATTAACCCATCTAGTTAAGTGGGGGCTGTTATATAAGTCTCAAAGCAAATATCTCAATTGAACATTTAAAGGGAGTAGTAGTAATTTTACAGAATTATCCGCTGAAATTTTGGGGTGAGTAAACCCACTGCTATATTGTGCTTTCTAAAGATAAAAATTTTCAGTAAATTATTCTGGCATCCATGCTACTAGGGCAATTCCAGTTATAAATCACCCTAAAATTGAAGGGAAATTAAATCATATGTTCTATGGAATTACAGACAACACTGGAGAGTAAATACGAATCAAATGATAGAGCATGCGCTAACTTGAAAGAAATCTGAGAAGTATATTTGCCCCAAAGGGCAAATATAGCCTGCTTCTATCAGATATTGTATCTCCAAGATTAGCAAATTCACCTGAATAGTTGCTTTCCTACTAACAAGCAGTTTGGAGCAATTTGTTTTCTCTATCCATACAACTTCAAATCAGCCACTTTCATCATAATATTTTTATCCTTTTTCTTATTGTATGTCACTGTCCTATAGAAGAAAACAGAGTCATTTTTAACAACTTCCAAGCACAAAGGTAAGGTTCTTGCTTAACTTAAAATTAGTCACCATGAGCATAAACATCAGAAGATTTAGTACTCTATTCAGGATTAAAGCAATGTTTTTGATTAACTAATGTTGATCAAAGCCTAGTATCCAGGCTTATGTGATATTAATTTCTGATATGTACGGCATATAAGTAGATGGTTGCATTGAAAAGCAACTTAATAAAATACCGACTAGTGTATTGGAAACAATTAAATTTACAAGACCAATAAAAAGAAGTGCTTGCTTCACCGGGAACTACAAGTCTGTCTAGAGGATTATAAAAATGAGCAGAGCAACAGCTCAGATCCAGAAAAGAGTCAAATGTTTTAATATAATATGTTGGATCTATTCCAGACTAAAAATGACCACAGTACAGCTTTTATTGTGAATCTAGATATATTTGGGTATGCTTCATGAAGCAGAAGAATCTAACAAAGCAAAGAACCCAGAGAAAAACTGCAGTAGGACATAATATGAAAACAGGTTTCTTTCCAAATGCATGGCCTCATAAAGTAATGACATCATAATGTCAGTAACCTATCATATAGATGACTGCAGGTGTGGTGTAGAAATACTATTACAAGTTTATGGTGTTTGGCTAATGCTGATTGGGTGTGCCTCTAGGCTACAGTATAATCCTTACTGAGAAGAATTCCATCTTCCCTGTGTCAAAGAATCCATCCAGAAGTGATGAGTTACAGCACTCAGACATTCAACACAATGTCCTTTTAAAGCTTGGCAGTTTTCCTGCATACTACTTTAATGCTACTAGTGCAAGAACATTGCAGGTGTTTAAGGATTCTCAAATTACATAACAGAAAGGAAGTAAAATATATAATGATTTATTTATCAACGGGGATATTGTCTAAAAGGTATGTGTTTGCTGCAAGCATCCTTCAAGATGCTGTGACCTTTTTGCAGAAGAATCCTGAAATTGCATTAATGATTAAGTCAAAGGTTCAATACATATAGACAAATGGACCCCTGGTTCACTCAAGGGAAGCAGAACATTGTAACAATAATACCCACACAAACACATTTCATACATACACACACACACAAGCACACATATACAGAGAGACAGAGAGACAGAGAGAGAGAGACAGAGGGAGAGAGAGAAAGAAAGAGGGAGAGAGAGATAAAGAGAGAGAGTTAATTTTATACTTCTTCTCCCAAGTCATATGGGAGAAACACCCCTCAGCCATGCTATGAATTTCTTTTCTCAAGTACTATTTTTGAAATTCCGTTTGGCAGTATAAAGCAAATAATAATCTTAGGAAAGCTTCATAGCTTAACAAGAATCCAGCAAATATTTATGGGACATCTACTATTAGCACAGTGCTATAGGAGGTCCAAAAGAGGAATGAGCTACAGAAGTTGCAATGACCCTAGAATGTATAAATGGAAACTTCATGTACAGAACTACATAAGTGACAGTCCGCTGTTCTCTTTCCTTAGTAGACATATAAAATCATAGATTTAAGATGGAAACGCATCTCAAAGGTTATCTAATCCAACCCTGATCATTTGACAGAGGAAGAAATTGAGCTAAAGACTGGTTAATATACTTCCCCAGTGCTACACAGGAAATTCCAAGATTTGAACTCATAGACTCTGACTCAAGTATCCAGGTTTTTTTATAAATAAGTAGAGAAATGCAAATAAAAGTGACTCTCAATTTCTACCTCACACACATAAGATTGGTAAAGTTGACAGAAGAAAAAATTTAAAACAGAAAATCCATAATGTAAATAATTACAAATTAATGCATTCTGTGCAGATTTGACTGCTTAGGCCATTCTTGAAAGTGATATAGAACTATGCTCCAAAGTTAGTAAACTCTTTATCCCAATGATAAAATTGTGGGCGTATACTCCAAAGAGATCAACGAAAAAAGAAAAAAAAACAAGACATAAATGTAGTAGTTGTGTGTGTGTGTGTGTGTGTGTGTGTGTGTGTGTGTGGTGGCAAAGAACTAGAAACTAAGGAGGCACCATCATTTGGGAAATGACCTAATAAATTATGTTAAATGAAATAATGGATTAAAATACAATTATATTGTAAAGAACAAAAAGAGGTGATTCCAGAAACACATGGTAAGACTACAAAGAACTGAAACAGAATGAAGGGAGAAAAACCAGGCAAACAGTTAAATTATAACAGCTACATTCTAAAAACAAACGATGTTGAAAGACTGAAGAACTCAGATCAATGCAATTACCAACCATGATTCCAGAAAATCATGAAGAATGCTTAAATGATGCGCTAAATAACTACATGAGGAGCATTTTTTTTACATGACCAATGTAAGAATTAATTTTGCTGGACTATTCATATTGTTATTTAATGGGGGAGGTCTTGGGCATATGCAAAACCCATCAACTTGTTCAGATAATGAAACCTCTCCATGTAAAAGATGCTAGAGAAACAGCTTATAAAAGAATCAAGCCTTGGAAAGAATGTGGAGCATGCATAGACATTTTGTAAGTGGTTCAGTTATAGTTAAACACGTGGTGAAGCCATTCAAAAAGACATATCAGTTATGGTTAATTCCTTGTGACCTCTATTCAATTTATTTCCTCACTCCTTTGTGGCTTCTGGTGAGAGACCATTCAGTAAAGTGAAATATCTTTGGGCTTTCTTTACCCTCTGAGATCATATCACTGCTTTCTTACCCCATAAATACAGGCCTAAGTTACTGTACTTCTTATTCATTCCTTTCCATTCTAGGTGGAGGGAGTTGAGTGTTCATAACCAATGAGGGACCAATGTTATATAGGAGATATTTTAAGCCTGCTTTGCCAGAGACAAAGGTATAGTAAAGAAACCTATTCCCCAGATCTTTAAGTGAAAATATTTGTACAATTTCTCTTTTTTTTATCTTTTAACCTCTGTAAAAACTACCAAATCTTAAATGGTTAAATGGAGCTGGACTGCATTTCACTGTCCC
This sequence comes from Pseudocheirus occidentalis, assembly GCA_028646575.1. Taxonomy (NCBI): domain Eukaryota; kingdom Metazoa; phylum Chordata; class Mammalia; order Diprotodontia; family Pseudocheiridae; genus Pseudocheirus; species Pseudocheirus occidentalis. The sequence continues at coordinate 51,829 of JAQQSW010000248.1, forward strand.
CTCCCCCAGTAGAAATGGTGGGACAGAGACAATAGGAGTTTAAGGCAACAGAAGAGAAATGAGGCACCCCAGTCTCTTAAGGTATTCTACAAATCCAAAGGGAAAATATGGTCTGCCTAGTACTAGGAGGAGAATAGTCTACTTCATTTCCGTTACAGTTTTGTTTTTTTTTCTTATTTGTTGTGTTTGCCGTTCATTTTGAAGAGGACCATGGCATCAGGAAAATGATGGCATGACTTACAGTTGACTTTGATTGGAGTCAGGGAAGGTTGTGCAAGGTCACCAGTCTCACTTTCTCCTCCAGAATCATCTGGATCCCATGACCAGATATTCATCAGGATGACTGGAAGCAACCCAGGCCACAATGTGAGATCCTGGTCCTTTCAGGCTAAGGCCTTTTCATGTACTCACTTAGAGTGAGATAATACCTGTTCAATGACTAGGCCTCTTTAAGAAGTGAGTGAAAGGATGGTCCCTACAATTAGGAAAAAAGAAGAGTCGAGAGGTGGGTAGGGCTGGAGTAACTGGTTAAAATAGAGAACATAGCTATGATAAAGTGAGTAACCTTACCTTTACCCTTGAATTTTGACCAGGGATCCTCTAGAGAGATGGAGAAAGAAGGAGCATGGTCAAGCCTCAGACTCTGCACTCATTCTAAGCCTTGAGAAAAAGACTGGAGGACAGCGTACTTTTCCGTCTCAGGGACAATTCTTCCTCCAACGTCTCTCCTGGTTACATGGGCATGGTACAACAGATGTCAGTTCCTTGGGTTCCCTCTGGGTGCTCACCCTGGCGGAGCATTCCTTGGACTAGTGACCCTCCTTGTGTCACTGAAAGCAAGCCTCCCCACCAGTCTACTGGCTGGATTTCCTCCAAGGGGGCACCCTGTAGGGGTACTGGACATGGCAGGAGCTAAGAATTGAGGATGTTCTGTTTCTCTAGCCCTTCCTCTGAATTCTCTTTCTTCTGCTATAACAAGGTCTCTGTTGTTAAAGACTCCAAGAGTCATCTCCAGTAATTAAGACAGAGGTGTTTGGGGTCCCATTGCCAATTTCTGCAGTTTCCTCCCAGTATCTGGATTAGACTGATTAATGAAATACATGCTAAGTATTGCTGCCCCTTCTATAGAATCAGAATCTAAATTCACATACTTCTACCAGCTGGTCTTTGAAAAGGGCAATGTTTTCCTTTTCTCCCTGAGTAATTTCTTAATTTTCTGAAAACGTATTTGCTTTTGAAATTCAGTCCTTAGGCATCCTAACAGACAAATTTCTCTTATGGTCTCTCTTTCCCCTAGCCTTCCTCTTTTTTATAATCCCATCCTAGGTCACTAATGGGAACAGCAGCTGTTCCTGGGGGAAGTTTTGTGGGACCAATGCAGGTTAAATGATCCCCAAATTTTGGGACTTATTTCCAGATTCTGCCATTCTCCTCAGTGATATAACAGGTGGAGAAAAGGATACGCAAATCACCCCTAGAAAGCTTGAATTGTAGGGATATGTCCCTAAAACCCTAAGCTTAGTGGAGTCTTCCAAGTATCTCCCCAGTTTCTCTTTAACTTGAGTGAGCTCTGAAATGGAAAACGAAACATATACTCAAATTGCCCCACTGACTGAGGCAGGAAGGGAAAAATCTGGCACTGTGGGTATGGGAACTTGGAAGGGAAATAGTAAGTCCCACTTCTTATAAAGGAGGGGATGGGGACTGACAGCTGAACTGGATTAAACTGCAAGGCTTTGAGAATCTGACCAGCAAGGTAAAAGGTCAGCTGGTACCAGAGGAGGAGAAGGGGTCAGAGGTGGAGATAGTCCAAAGACTAATATGGGGGTAGGGCCTGAGGCTTAAGTGGGTGTCACCCCAGAGGGAGGGGCCACAGAGGGAGGCACCTCAGCAAGACAGTTGACTGAGACCTGAGCAGAGGTCACCTGGGGAGAGGGGCCATGGTGGAAGATGCAGAGAAGAAGATGTGGAAGGTGAAGGAGTCAGGAAATGAGGGGTAATTAGACTAGAAGTAAAGGGAAGGGAAACCAAGGGGAAAAGGAGAGGGGAGTATAGGAAACAAGGAAATTTAGGGGAGGTTGGAGCGTAAGAAGAAGGGTTGGGGGAGGATGGGGTAGGGATAGGAACTGGAAGAGTGGTAGAGAAGGGGGCCAACACCCTGGGGGTCATAAGAAGGGGGCTGTTTAATTGGCCCCCATTTTCCTTTTGTGATTTGGCTCTAGCTTCAAGGATCTTACAGTCTTTTCTGAGAACAGGGTTCTGAGAGAATTTGACAAAGGCCATCATGCAGAAAACTTCTATCCATTTTTCTTCTAGGGAATGGTATAACTCTAATTGAAAGAGAGTATTATTTTTTAAGGTCCCCAAAATGGGCTATGCTTCATGATCCTCTAGGTGACAGTGAGGCCAATGTTGCCAAAGAACACCAGCTTTTCCTTTTTACGTTCTTTAGAGAAACTAGATTTTTAGCATTTTTGTAAAAGACAACCCAATGGTGAACTTTGGGGAATTTAAAAAGATTGCCTCATTATAGGCATGGGGGATAGAAGTCCCTTCCTCTGTAAAGGAGAATCTGGGAGTAAGCTTCAGAAAATGAACAAAACAAAGTAAGACAAAAAACAAAGGGAAAAAAGGTATCTGTACTATTCCCGATTCCATAATGCAGAGAGAATTGAAAGAATTGGGCATGCACTTCCAGATGGGGCATATGTCCTTGTCCTCCATGCTTCAGAAGGTGTGCTCAGGTCCATAGCCTCTAAAATAACCACTGGACTGAGAACCTGAGAACATCAGGCTGATTGCTCTAGCTGTCTGCTCTAATGGGACCTGAGAGGTGAGGCCCCCAAAACACCTCTACGGTGCTTAGAGTGCTCAAAGGCGGGAGTGGGTCTTACATACCTTCCAGACTTGGCTGGAGAAGAACTTGCAATTAGCAGTTTTTCCTGGTCAAGGAACTATATGTTAGGTTTAGGTTTTAGGGGTGCTCGAGACCCCAAAATTTCAACTGGCCAGGTCTTGCCAAATGAATTCTACTCAAGCTTTCTCTCAGTCAAAGTAAAATAAAGTTTATTAAAGATTCGCCAAGTTGGTTGTACTCTTAAGGAGACTAAACATTTATAACACTTATATTGACATGGAGGCCAGATTGAATCTGAGCCTTTATCATGCTAGATAGAATCTGAGCACCTTCATGGAGGCAAGATGGATCTTGTAAACAGAAAGACTGTGGAAGTGATCTAGGGGTAGTCTAATCATCTGGGGTGATGGGAGGAGGGGTCCAGGAAGGATCTTGAGGAGACATGTAGGGAGAATCCTGATGGGACTGAGATCAAACTCCAAAAATAAAGAGAATGGGAATTTGATGGGATCAAGGATGGGAGCTAGCTAACAGCTACCCGGAGATAACAGACAATGGAGAGCTAGGCTAGTTTAAAGTAACAGAGATTCAGTCATAGTGATAAAGTTTTATGACCTCAGGCAGATTCAGTGTGAAGAGTCAAAGAGAGCTCAAGGGGGTTCCCAGAGCCTATACCCCATCATTTAGCAAAAGGAAAATAAAACATTGCTGACAGATTCTTGGCAAAGCACCTACTTATGGAGTCAGAATAGGAAGAACCAAAGAAAAAGAAATCAATTGATTGTATAAGAGGAGGACCTTCAGAGTAATGTGTCCTGGAAACTAAAAAAAAATAAATAAAAGACTTTACTAAAAAATGTGGAAATATAACTTCTTTCATCTCATTCAGAAAATGCTTTCTGAATCTTTGCCCATACTGCTCTCTTTTCTTAGGATCATTGAAATAGAGCTGCAATAATTCAAGAGTGTAAAGTATGCATAGAGAAACTAGTTAACTATAACTCGGGTTGCTATTGCAAAGGAAGTAAAGTGAGACCAGAGAGGGAGAGCCTAGGAAAAGACAAAGGAGTTTAAACATTGGAATTTGCAATGAGAATGAAGAATAAATTGTGGAAAAGTAAAAGAACAGGAGTTTCTGTTCAACTAGAGGAAATTCACAGACATGTAAAGATAGGGTATTGATGGGAGATAATGAGATCCAAGGCACACACTTCTGTACTTAAGACTGAAATAGAATGAAAGTGCAAGTCATGAAAGTTGTGGAAGTTGTTAAATTTGGAGGTCAGTATACTTGATATGATATCAACATACAAATTGAGGTTCCAGTGTATAAGCATGGAATGGAATGGAATGGAATGGAGAGGAAAACTATGATCTAAGTCTCATATTCCTTAAGGTAGAAGGGAGAAGGACCAGGGCCTGGTAGATAATGGCCAGTAAGATCTGTTCAGGGTGGTATATTGAGTGTAGCTCAAAGGATGAGAGTTTGTTGATTGAAGAAGTAGGATCTGGAACTTGCAATGAAGTAGCAATGAAGTAGAAGGACAATGCTACCTCCTCTTGACAGAGGGTATCAGTAATCATGATGAAAGGTGATAATTACAATTGTAGAAGATGACCAGGGATGAGATATCTTCTGGAGAAGTCCAGATTTCTCTGAGTGTAAGATAATGTAGGAATTATGAAAGAAAGAGGTTTATGAAAGAGGGAACTTTGTTAAGAACAGAAAAGGGATTCTTGGGGACATAATATAACAGGGCTACTTATTAACATATTCTGGTTAACAATAAAAAATGCAAAGTACATCAATGCTCATTTCTAGTGATACATTTACTCAGCTAGACCAATTCATAGTTAAATTTAAGGCATGTCAGAAATGTGTAAAAAATTAATCTTGTGATAGGTTGAATATAAGAAGGCATTGCTATGCATTCTGTTAAGTGATGAAATAAAATTACATGCATTGACAGGTCACTGATTTATGTGTCTTAATGATTTCTAACTGCCTGCAGACTGTCTAATACCGTTTTGAGCACTGCAGGTCTCTCCACTCTGACTTTGATTCCAGAATCAGCAACAGAAGAGCCAAAGAATCTTAGAGATGGAAGGGACCTGGGAGGCTCTCTAAACATTTTATATTCTACAATCACTTAAGTATTTTATCTTTTCTGCATATATCAAAAGTATTCTAAGATGGGTGTTCAACAGTTTTGAAGCTATGTGATAGCAATTGGTCTTGATTTCTTAAATTTATTTTTCCCCTATAGATTGGTTGGTTTGTTTATTTTCAGGGTTTTCCCTTCCCAGAGTGAGATCTTTACTCCCAGTGACATTCTAAAGAAAGAGGAAAATAAATGTCTATTTTTGTAATCTGTGACCCCTAGAAGATTGGAGATCAGAAACTTTGCTCCTGCAGATGTAGCTGGTGATGAAAGAGAGGTCCATTTAATTTCCTTGTATTGTTCTATGAGAATAGTTGAAATTACTCATGATCATAGATTGTTTGCAGGAAGAGTGAAGTGGGTCATGGGAAACTAATTGTTGCTTAAGTGTTCTAGGTAGAAAAAAGCTGAAGTGCTTCAGGATTATAGACGTTAGACACATCAAATTGATATTTGCAGCATGTTTCTATGCAGGGCTATGTGGTTTCTTTCTACCTTTGTAGAGAACTGGGGCTTATAATATCATTTTCTAGAGAAGCCTAACATAAAAACACCATTAGAAGAGAAAGACTAAAAATATGGTGATGAGCCAAGGAGTTGAAGAGACGAGAGAGAGAGAGAGAGAGAGAGAGAGAGAGAGAGAGAGAGAGAGAGAGAGAGAGAGAGAAACAGAGACAGAGACAGAGAGAGAAACAGAGACAGAGACAGAGAGAGACAGAGAGAAACAGAGACAGAGACAGAGAGAGACAGAGAGTGACAGAGACAGAGACAGAGAGAGACAGAGAGAGATTCAAGGAGGAACTAACTGCCATTAAGAGAGTTGAAGATATAAAATGAAAATAAATTGAAAATTCCTGCAATCTGAGTGATTTTGTACGACCAATCAAGATGCCCACTCTAATAAAGTCAAAGTACATAGTTTTGTATTAGACACATAAAAGCTATTCTCAAAGACTTCAGGAAAGATGTGGGTTAGGTAACTTGTTTAAGGTCCAGGTATGTGAGATGACCTTGAATGCAGACAATGCTTATCAAATCAGCAGAAAAGAAAAGGGTAATGATTTATTAAATTGCTAGGTGGCACAGTAAAGTGTGGACTTGAGGTCAGAAACAACTGATTTTATAATTCCCATCTTCAGACTCTTATTACACTTAACTTTTGACAACCTTAATTATTCCATCTGTAAAATGGGAATAATAAGAGCATGTATAGCACAAGATGATTATTAGGATTAAACTTTAATGACTACATAAATGTTAGTTATTTTAGGGTTGAAATAAGTCACATATTAACTTCTGGATCCAATTCCTTTATTTTTGGAAAGGGGATTCCTAAATTTGTATGCATTGTTCACAGACGGAGGTCATAGACCTTGAATGCAGATTTGACCCACAGACAGTTCCCCATTCAGACTACCACTTCATTTAATAAAGGAGACAGAATTAAGCTTGTTGTCACCTTAAATTTTCAGTCTCTTAACTATTATTTATATAGACTTATTACAATTGGCTCATTATTTGTACATATTTCCTTCTTTTCTATTTAAGGACAATGAGTCTGACTGTTTTACTCCCTACTAGTTATCCTATTTGGTATAAATTGGGGTTACCCTGCCCTTTGTTTCAAAGCTGCCACCTCCAGATAGTTGGCTCATGGTTTCAAAGAGAATTTTTAAGGTAGGTTTCCAGTTAGAGCAAGTAATTAACATCTTGGATTTGAAAGGGGAAAACCACTGTGGCATATAAGCACATGCCAGAGTTAGTGCTTTCAGTCAGAAAAATGCCTTAAATGGTCAATAGAGGGCTCCCATTTTCACTGTAGAGAAAGGGGGGAAAAAGGAATCAACTTGGAGGTTTCTCTATTTTATTCCTAAAGCATATTTTTCCTCTTCTAAGAAACCATACTTACTTATTTTTAATGAATTTCATGTGCAATATTCCTGAAAGAATGTTTGGTTCAATTGAAGCATGATACTTCAAAGCAAATGGTATTTGTGTTATTACTAAATGAAAGTTTAGAGAAAATTTCTTTATTCTGAACACTTAAGAAACTAAGAATAAAACAACTTCCCTTACATGCTTTCATTATGAATGTTCTCTGCATTTCCCAGGTATAGAAAACCATATCAATTTCTTTTTCATTTTGTTCTTAAAAATGGGGAGAATCTGAGCAGAAGCTGGAATGTGAATCCTTATTCTTCTTTTGATTTCCTCATCTTTAATTAAGATAATTGCAAATTATTCCATTCCAGGCCACTGTTCCTAGGAACCTCTTTTGAACCTTCTTCTCTTGTTTCCTTCAAAAGAAGCAAGTATTGAAAGGATAGAATAGTCAAAATTCTTTGTCCTTTGTCCTTGGTTTCAGGTGCTTTTCTACCATATTATTTTCTTTCTGCAACATACATCCTGGGAATCTGTCCTTGAGTCAGTCTTGCTCTTAATACGTTGAACTTTCCTCTATTCAACATTCCTGTCTCAAGTACATTAGGCTAAATATTGCCAGTGCTAAAAGCTTCCCCTGGTAATACAATGAAGGTACATTATCTTTGTCAAACCGTATTGTATGTTAATTTCAAGTAACACTGACTTCCTGTGAAGATTTTTCCCCCAACATAGGCTCATTTACCCACCCACCCACCCAATCACTACAAAATAATTTCTGTGATATAGGAAGAGCATAGAAAATTTCCCTTGACTAAAAGAAATCTATTGCCTTAGAGAGCTCACAAAAATATTTTGTTTGCATCAGAACACTGGGTACATAGCAAGTATTCAATAAGATATTCATGAAAGCAAATTCTCAGTCTTGTTAAGCATAGTGCTCTAAGGTATTTAAGTGACTCAGACACTCACACAAAAAAATCAACTTAGTTTCAATTAAGACCATCATATCATTTTTGGTTACTTCAATATTTAAAGTATTTGAAATGTTACTGGTGTAGTATTTTCTTTATTGACACAAATCGCAACCCCTTCATAACTAATTAACTGCCTTTGTGAGCTGCTGTGTCAAAAAAAGAAAGAAAAAGAAAGAAAGACAGAAAGACAGAAAGACAGAAAAAAGAAAGAAAGAAACAAAGAAACAAAGAAAGAAATAGAAAGATGGACAGAGGGAAGGAGTAAGGGAAGGGAGGGAGGGAGAGAGGGAAGAAGAAAAAGGAAAAAAAGAAAAGAAAAGAAAAGAAAAAGGGGAAAAATCATGACCATGAGTACAAAATGCTGATGAGGATTTTTTTTTTAAATTTAAGGTAAGGTTTCCCCCCCCCCCCAGGCAAAACGCACCCAGTAAATAACTTGGACCCTGCTTTAAATCTCTCGTAGTAAAACCTATTCTAGTTTAAGCTTTGGTGATATAGACTTAAAAAATGAAGGCATCTATGCAACACAAGAAAGCATTCAGTGCAGGACTTTGTTGGGAGGCCAATTCAACTATTTGGATTATTTTATGTATAGACATTACTCTAATAATATAGAATTCCAGAGAGCAGACTAAAAAAAAATCAAAGATTACAATTACATTAGGAAACTTATACAGAAAATCCTGTTGATGGGTAGTGGTTATGATAGTGTGATAAGTATTTATACTGTACGTGAAAATCTAATCATTTTTCATTCACTAAGCATGTTCCCAAAGAACTGTCATTGTCATATTGATATGCTAAAGGTTCTTTCAATTACCTATTTTTCTTTACTATGTGCCTTGAATATTTACATTTAAAATTCCTCTGGCTTCGGCTGTGCCTATTGGATTTGTAATTCAGATTGCCCTTTGAAGAATGAAGTTTAATTATAATTATAGCAGCCAATATTTTAATAACATTCCAAAAGCAAATTGATGTATGACTTTGCCTGACAATATTTTTCTTGAGTTTATGGTCTTTAATAGAGTAAAGGTGAGAGTACATTCTATAGTGAAGTTTGTCATTTGACTTTCTACCCTTTTAAAATTCTGTCTAAATTATTATGTCAATTTATAATTCACACAAAATCACATACACATTTTCTTGTGTATTTTGGTGTGTTGGGAGCATCTGTAATTCTTACACTATAAATTTTCATGAGCAAAATTTGCTTCAAATAATTTTCTATTGCACCAAGTTTATGACACAATACACATTGTCCAACATCTATAGCAATATCATTTTCTACCTATTTTCTTTCTTTTTGCTTGTTTTTTGTTTCTGCTTTTTGGAGAGCAGTTGGTGTTAAGTGACTTGCCCAAGGTCACACAGCTAGTTTTTTGTGTCAAGTGTCTGAGGCCGGATTTGAACTCAGGTACTCCTGACTCCAGGACTGGTGCTCTATTCACTGCACCACCTGGCCGCCCCTACCTATTTTCTTAATGGAAACTTAACAAAGTTATTATTTAGAATATCCCTGTCAACTGATAACTAACATTTATTTAATGCTTTAAGATTTGTATAGTTGCACAGATCCTATTAAACTGAGAGGAATAACTAATATGGGATGACAAAGGTCAGGATCCAAAAATGTTCTTATTGGGATAAAATACTGGACATTTTTTTT
>JAQQSW010000249.1:0-19713 GCA_028646575.1 Pseudocheirus occidentalis
GTGTTGTTTTCTTCAGTCAGTTTGTTGACTCTCTTTTCATGATTTTCTCGCATCATTCTCATTTCTCTTCCCAATTTTCTTCCACTTCTCTTTATTTGGTTTTCAAAGTCCTTTTTCAGTTGATGTATAGCTTCTAGGCATTCTTCAATTGTCTTGGAAGCATTTGGTGTGGGAGTTCTGAGTTCTGGGCTCTCTTCCTCCTGTTCCATGCTTTGATCCTTTTTGTCCACAAAAAAGAATTCTAGAGTTTTATTGCTGTTCTTATTTTGCTTCCTTTTCCTCATGTTGGCCAGTCAATTAATTGGTTGGTTTTTTTTAGCTTTGTGGAATTCTGCTTCCAGGGGGGAAAGCTCTGTTCCAAATTGCTGAGGTTTTCCCAGCCGCTGGAGCTATTAAGGCGGTGTTGTAGCCCCCACCAGCTTTGGCTTGCTGAAATCGCACCCCGGACCACCACCCAAGACCATGATCCGGATCCAGGCTGCTCAACGCAAGAGCACTTGGCCCTGATCCATTGACTCAGTCCCCCTGCTGGGTCCACAGGCCAGGGGCTCTGAAGCAGTCCAGTGGGGGCAGCCACCAGTTACAGCAGTTCCTGCCCTTCCCCCATTGCTTCTTTGCCCTGGAGGCAGATTGGCCCGAACTGCTTTTCCTTCCCCAAATTTAAGTTTCAAAGTTTCACTTTCACTGACCTCTAATCCTGGTTTGCTGGGTGTGAAGATCCCCTCAGGTGCAGTAGATCTTCTCTGAAGTAGACTCACAGTGAGGCTTGGGAGGCTCGGCTCCTCCTGACCGCCCTTGGGCCTGGCCGAGGTTTAAGTCTCTGGCTGGGCTGGTCTCGGCTCCTGGCCTGCCGGCCTGCTGGATGAGCCCCTCCTGCCACACTGCCTTTCTCTAATCCCTGTTTTTCATGCCTTGGTAGATGTGGAGTTGCTGGAGGTGCAGTAGATCTTCCCTCTTGTAGATCGGCTGTGTCTTGGCTGAGCTCCTCCCCACCACCCTCGGGCCTGGCCTGGCTGCCTTTCTGTTTCAGGCTGTGCTGGCCTTGACTCCAGGCCTGCTGCCATGAGCCCCTGCTGTCGAGCTGCCTTCAGCAAGAGATGTGTTTTCTGTATTTTTGTGAGTTTGAGCGTCCTAGAATTTGTCTGGGGTCATATTTTATGGGTATATAGGGTGGTTGTGTGGGAGCTGCGGAACCTTGCTGCTTCTACGCCACCATCTTGGCCCTGCCCCTTGTCTGTTTTCTTTAAAAAGAGGCATCTAAAGCATTCCTAGAAAGAAAGTTAGACCTTGAAGAAATTATTTGCTTCTCTTATGTACTCCGGAAAAAGAAATAAAGGAAGGATAAACACATACAGCAACCAGTGAGAAATAATGACAATAGCAAAAGTAACAACAGAGAGGCCATTAGATTTTCTAAATGTACGCAAGGAGAGTACAATGAAAGCAGAAGCCATATAGAAATTATAAGAGAGATGAAAGTCCATCATAGAGTAAGCCACATAGCCCCCTATCTACAAGTGAATCAGTGCTGATTTTTTTTTTGGTGAGGGGCACTAAATTATGGTAGTCTTCATAAAGGGGGAGGAGAGGAAGAAGAGAGTAGAATATATGACATACTCTAATCTAGTCACAGACTTACAATGAAGAGAAAATTAACTACTGTTGTCCCTTTGGAAGAAGAGAACCTATACAAGAATTGGCAAAGAGGCAAAGGGAGATTTTGGAAAAAAAGAAAATAAAAGCAAACAAAAGTAGGTGGTCCTGCTGATGAATGTTCCTGTTGGAATAGAGAGGCATTCTAAAATTGGAGATATGGACCTTGTAGTGGGTATGATCTTTAGGGATTTGGTCGTTAGAAAATCCACTCATCTTGTGTCAGCAGTAGCTCAATCAGAACTTGTGACAACAACTGACAGCCATGAGAGTGGGAGAGTATAGACCCAGGGAAGAGATTTATAGGAATATGGGAAGAAAAATGACTGAGAGGAGATCAAGTGTCAATAATGCGCTGCATGGTTAGGGACATAGGAAGATTCTCTGTCACTTGCAGGAATTGACATTTCTTTTTGGAGGGGGAAAAGACAGGGCTTAAGTGACTTGCCCAAGGTCACACAGCTAGTAAGTGTTAAATGTCTGAAGATGGATTTGAACTCAGGTACTCCTGACTCCAGGGCTAGTGGTCTATTCACTGTGTCACCTAGTTGCCCCGAAGGAATTGACATTTCTAAGAGTAAGGCACAACAGAAAAGAGGATTGATGGTGACAAGACAGTAGTATCAAAACTGTTTAGAAGGAAAAAACCTTGAATAGATACCATAAGCCTTAATTTCATGAGGAATACTGAGCCTAAATAAGTATGAGGGCCATGAATCAAAGAATAACATCCTAGAAGAGACAGAAAGCCTAAATTAATAATGAAGAGAATGATAGCAAGAAGTCCTTTTTAGAAAAATGGTTACAGAATGAAACCTAAAAAAGTAACAAGGAAAGTAATCAAAGAGTAGGAGAGGAGGATTACTTAACTGAGAAGAGGAAGAGAGGGGAAGAATTAAATAACTAGATAAAATTTTAACAAATTAAAAAGTAAATGATAAGCAAAACTAGGGAAAGAGTTAACAAATTGAAGGGATTGGTTTCTTGAGAGTGAGGGAAAGATAGCTGGTGGGAATAGGATTGCCTTAAAATGACCAAATTAAAATTAACTGAAGAGATAAGGCACTATGTTCACAAAGGAAGAGGAAAAAAATATCCTAATTTGGGAAAAACCTCAATGTTAGAGACAAATGGAGGAAATACTAAGCCTAACTCTATTAACTTTAAACATGAATGGATACAGCAATCCTATAAAATGAAAAAGAGTGACAGATTGGATAAAACAACAGAATTCCACAATCAGATGCTTAAAAAAACAGATTTAAAAAATCCATTTAAGTTTGAGTCCTTCTGTCAAGTGTTCTTTATTGTTTATAATCATTTTTTCTGTTGTGATTACTTAAAGTTGTATTTAACAGTTTTCTTTTGCATTTGTTATGAGGTTTCTCTGCCTTAGGAAATGAATAACTTTTGTAATTTTTCCATGCATAGCTGAGAAATTAGTAAAAATGTGTATGCTTTTTGATTCTCATGTGGTGGGAATCAAAGAATCAGTTAGGTGACTGCATGGATGTACTGCTAGAGCTAGAGTAAGGAAGACCTGAGTTCAAATATGGCCTTAGGCACTTATTCACTGTCATTCTGGACAAGTCATTTAATCTTTGCTTCTGTTTCCTCATATTTAAACCTTCCACGGTTGTTTTGGGGATCAGATGAGATAATAATTGTGAAGGGCTTAGCACAATGTCTGGTGTGTTAAATGTCAACTATTACTATTATTAGTGACCACTATAGATCTATTATAACTAATTAATATCAAATTCTATTCAGGTCTCTCACTTCTTTCTTATTCATCTTTTTATTGGAAGATAGTGAAATTCTGAAGAGACACTTGTTTCTCCCTTGTTAGAAGATAATTAATTTATTTAGTCCCTTCTAATTATTGAACTATATTTCTGTTTCCTTTTCTTTTCATCAGGAATCTTTGAAAGTTCTCTATTCTCTTAAAATTCACTTTTTTCCTTATATAATTATCCTTAGTATTTCAGGATTAGTTTTTCTTATAAATCTTTTTCTTTTGGTTTTTTGAGTATTGTATTGTCTTGTGAAGTTTACTGTTGTTCTTTAGTATATGAACTCTATCTGGCTTATAGCAATATTTTTTTCTTTGACTTGGAAATAAAATTATTTTCAAAATTTGTTATGAATATTTACTTAGAAAACCCTAGAGAGTTAACTAAAAATTAATCAAAGCAATATTTTCAGCAAAGTTGTAGGATATAAATTAAATTCACAGAAATTATTAGCATTTTTTTTTGTATTGCCAACAAAATCCAGCGGTGGAAAAAGGGAGAAAAATCCATTTAAAATGACTACAAAATGTATAAAATACTTGGAAATCTATCCACTAAGATATATATTACTAATCTCTAAATACAGTTACAAAATAACTGGAAAAATATTAATTGGATAACAGTTTGTTAGCTTAGTAGACCAAATATATAAAATTAAAGTGGCAATGTTACCTAAGTTACTTACTCAGTGCCAAAATCATTCAAATTACCAAAGGAATATTTTGTCCACCTAGAAAAAATAAATAGATTGTAGGAAGTAGGAAGAAGGCTGGATTTGGAGGGAAAGATAATTCTGGACAAGTCATTTAATAATGTGCTGGATAAAAGATTCCTAAAAAGATATTTACATCCCTCAGATTAATATTTACAATTGATATACAAATTGCCCTTTGAAAAAGTGTTATTCGTGAATTAAAACAGATTCTTAATATAACTAACTGTCAGAAATAAAATGATGATTTTTCTTCTCTACAAATAGCCTGGATAGATGCATCCATTTTTGGAGGTGATGACTAAATAGTCTTTTCTAGGCAATGGCATCAAATTCTTCATTTCCTCATAGTCTGTGTACCTTGCTTTTTCTTTCTTTTTCCTTTTCCTTTCCTTGTCCAAGGGAAGCAGCTGTAAGAGGATAGTACTTATCCTTTTAGTACACTGAAACAGAAGGATAATTCTGTCTTTGGGTTTCATAGCTTAGACCTGTGCTATAGGAGGAACCATTTTATATATGTATCCTTTTGGTATTTCAGTAACAAAACTGAAAAGATTTTGGTGTTATGTATATTTCTGTTGTTTTACATCTGGCAGGTCCAGTTTTTATGTTATGTCAGCTGTCTACTTAATGATTTTTCTATCTGTTTCTTTTAGCACAAGATGATGGCCTTGATGCTCTTTCCTCAATAATAAGTCGACAGAAACAAATGGGGCAAGACATTGGGAATGAGCTTGATGAGCAGAATGGTAAGATTGTGCTTTCATATGTCATTGATATATAGTAGGAAGAAATCAGTATTTTGAGGTTAAAATGTGTGACTGATTATTTTTGATAGATTGATATAGTTTAATGCAACTCTGTGGTTTTTTAAAATAAGAAATAACTTTATTTGCTAATAGTTAAGAAATATAGGTTAACAATGTTATCAGATAATAACTATGTTAACCCTTTGTATATGGTGAAGATTGAGATCTGAAACTTGATTTTGTAAAACTACTCAAAATGTTCTTTGTGATTTCATTTTCTTTTTCTAAATTTCTTTCTTTATTTTAGTTTTCCACATTCATTTCCACGAGATTTGAGTTTCAAATTTTTTTCCCTATCTTTTCCTTACTCTCTACCCCAAGAAGGCAAGCATACTGATTATCCTTCCTCTAGTCTTCCTTCTCTTCTGTCTCCCCCATTTCACCCTTACACCCTTTCCCCTTATTTTCTTGTAGGGTAAGATGAATTTCTACACCCAATTGCCTGTATATCTTATTTCCTGGTTATATATAGAAACAGTATTTTAAAATTTGTTTTTAAAACTTTGTGTTCTACATTCTCTCCCTTCTTCCTTCCTCACCCACCTCTATTGTAGAAGACAAGCAATTCAATATAGGTTATACATGTGTAGTTATGCAAAACATTTCCATAATTGTCATATTGTGAAAGACTAAGTATATTTCTCCCCATCCTATCCTGCCCCCCATTTATTGTTTTCTCCTTTGACCCTGTCCTTTTTCAAAAACATTTGCTTCTGATTACCCCTTTCCCAGTATGCCCTCCCTTCTATTTTTCCTCCTCTTATACCCTTTCTCCCTACTTTCTGTAAGATAAGATACCCAGTTGAGTGTGTATGTTATTCCTTCCTTAAGCCAAATTCAATGAGAGTAAGTTTGACTCATTCTCTTTCACCTCCCTGCTCTTCCCCTCCATTGTAATAGCTTTCTCTTTTATGTGAGAAAATTTACCCTCTTCTATTTCTTTCTTTTTTCCTTCTCCCAATACATTGGATGATTTCTAGGTTCTTTTCTTGATCATGGTTTTCAGGTAGTCCAATAATTTTTAAATGATCTATTTTCCAGGTCAGTGGTTTTTCCAGTAAGGTATTTCACACTACCTTCTTTTTTCTCATTCTTTTGGATCTCTTTTATAATATCTTGATTTCTCATAAAGTCATTTGCTTCCATTTGCTCCAATCTAATTTTGAAGGAATTACTTTCTTTAGTGAGCTTTTGAACTTCCTTTTTCATCTGACCAGTTCTGCTTTTAAGGCATTCTTCTCCTCATTGGCTTTTTGGACTTCTTTTGCCATTTGAGTTAGTCTATTTTTTTAAGATGTTATTTTCTTCAGTATTTTTTGGGTCTCCTTTAGCAAGCTGTTGACTCATTATTCATGATTTCCTTGCATCACTTTCATTTCTCTTTCCAGTTTTTCCTCTACTTTTGTTACTTGATTTTCAGAATCCTTCTTGGGCTCCTCCATGGCCTGTAACCAATTTATTTGGGACCAAAATTTTCTTGGAGGATTTTGAAGCAGGAATTTTGACTTTGTTTTCTTCTTCTGGTTCTATGGTTTGTTCTTTTTTGTCATCAAAGAACGATTTAATGAGATTTGTCATCTCATTTCTCTTTCTTTGTTTGCTCATTTTGCTGGCCAGTTTACTTGACTTTTGAGCTCTTTGTCATGGCAGAACTCTGCTTCCAGAGTGGAGAATGTTGTGTCCCAAATTTCTGGCATTTTGTGCAACTGTTGTCAGAGCTACATCTATGCACCTGCCTCAGAACTGTGAGGAAGATTTCCTCTTCACTGCTACCACAAGCTCTGCCACACCACTGTTCCTCCTCACCCCAGGACTGCCACCCAGCTTGTAACTGAGATCCATGAAGGGCAGAACAGGAGAATCCTACCTCAGTACCAGTAAAGGGATTCATGCAATTACCCTCTGATCAGCGGCTTGGTCCCCCCACTATCTGTGGGTCTGGAGCTCTAGAAGCAGCTGACCTGCTGCAGCCACTGCTGCTGCCACTGCCCCCTAGCAGCAGGGGCTGGACCACACTTTTCTCCCACGTGGGTCCAATAGAGTTTTGCCACTGACTTTTTCCTTTCTCTTTGGTGTTTATGGATTAAGAAGTCTGGAAACCACCATAGCTTCTAGTGATGCAATCCCCTGGGTTCTGCTCTGGCCATTTTGTGCTGCTGGTCTGTGCTGGTGTGTCTCACATGGGACTGCACTCCACTCCCAGCCTGGTGCAATAGACCCTTCCTTTCAGCTTTCCAGGCTGATTTCAGGTGGAGATGTATTTCACTCTGTCATTTTTTGGGTTCTGTAGCTCTAAAATTTGTTTAGAGTAATGTTTTACAGGTATTGGAGGTGATTGGGATGTGCACTCAAGCATGTTCCTACTTTTATTCTGCTATCTTGGCTCTGCCTCCTGTTATTTCATTTTCCTTCTAAGTTAGATGAAACTATAAACTGATACTTTATATTTTAGTGAATTAGTGAACAAGACAGCTGAGGTTTTTATCAATAATCTGAACTCCATTTAACATGTTTTTGTTAACATGGTTTTTATTTAGATAAAATATTCCCAAATATGTTGCTGCTTTTAAAAATTACTAATGCAGTTTTTCACTCTAATGCAGTATAATTTCCAGATCATGGGAACTATACTCCCTTTATTCTATTGTTCAGATGACATCTGGCTAAGCAGTCTGAATTTTTGACATCTGGCCAAGCAATCAGATGTTGACTGACAGACACTGTTGAGTAGAAAAGGAAACGAATGATTCGTGAATGAACTATAAGTTGCTGATAAAGACTAAAATTGGTAGAGTTGCTTTTTTTTTAGGCAGCAAATGCAAGTTTCCATAAATTTGTTTGATCATCTCTATATTCTTGGGACTCTATTTCATAAATTTCTTGTATGATACATGAAGCAGCAATAAACAACTGAAACAAATAACTGTTAAATTATGTGGTATAGACTAAATGTGGTTTAAATTCAGAGGAACTTGTTCATAGTAATATCAGAAAGACATGACTTCATTAGAGAAAGAAGTGGTGTAACATTTAAGGTGAGGGAAAAATACAAGGAAAGGAAGAGATGTATGAATGAATTTGGTCAGCTTGAGTTAGTTGGATCATATGAAATTAAGGTAGGTGGGGCAGATTACAGATCTTGAAAATTAGATCATAGGATTGTAGATTTAGAGCTGCAAGAGACCTTAAAGATGATAAAATCCAAGTACCTAACTTAAAAAGCAAATTTATTTATTGATTTATTTTTAGTTTTCAGCATTCACTTCCATAAGATTTTTGAGTTCTAAATTTTCTTCCCCTTCCTCTCCTTACTCTTCCCAAGATGGTATGCAATCTGATAGGCTCTACATATACATTAATATTAAATATATTTTCACATTAGTCATGTTGTAAAGAAGGACTAGAACCAGTGAGAGAAACCATGAGAAAGAAAACACAAAAAACAAAAAGCAGAGAAAATAGTATGCTTCTATCTTTATTTAGATTCTGTAGTTCTTTTTCTGGATGTGGATAGCATTTTCCATCAGGAATCTTTTGAATTAATTGAATTAGATCCTTGCAATGCTGAGAAGAATTAAGTCTGTCAAAGTTAGTGATCTCACAGTATTGCAGTTCCTATGTATAATGTTCTCCTGGTTTTGCTCACTTCGCTCAGCATCTGTTCATGTAAATCTTTCCATGTATTTCTGAAGTCTTCCTGCTTATCATTTCTTATAGAACAATAGTATTCCATTGCATTAACGTACCACAACTTGTTCAGTGATTCCCCAATTGATAGGCATCCCCTCAATTTCTGATTCTTGACTACCACAAAAAGAACTACTATGAATATTTTTGTACTTGTGGTTCCTTTTCCCATTTTTATGATATCTTTCGGTTATAGACCTGGAAGTGGTATTGCTGGATCAAAGGGTTTTATAGCCCTTTGGGCATAGTTCCAAATTGCTCTCCAGAATAGTTGGATCAGTTCACAACTCCACCAACAATGCATTAATATTCCAATTTTTCCTATATCTTCTCCAACATTTATAATTTTCCTGTTTTGTCATGTTAACCAATCTGATAGATATGATGTGGTACTCCAGAGTTGTTTTAATTTGCATTTCTCTAATTAATAGTGATTTAGAGCATTTTTCCTTACAACTCTAGTTAACTTTGATTTCTTCCTCTGAAAGCTGCCTGTTCGTGTCCTTTGTCCTTTGACCATTTATCATTTGGAGAATGACTTGTATTCTTATAGATTTGACTCAGTTCTCTATATATTTTGGAAATGAGATCTTTATCAAAGATCCTGGTTATATATATATATATAATTTTTTTAAAGGGGGAAAAGCAAGGCAATTGGGGTTAAGTGATTTGCCCAGGGTCACACAGCTAGTAAATGTGCCACATGTCTGAGACTGGATTTGAACTCAGATCCTCCTGACTCCATCGCTGGTGCTGTATTCATACTCTTTCCACCATAGCCACTTTGAAACCCTATTTTCCTCAAAGCTGAGTTGAAACACCACCTTCATGAAGATTTTTCTTGATCTCTTTATAGATGTTTACTCTTCTTCTCTATCATCTTGTATCATGTTAAATAATATGCATACATACATATATATGTATATGTATACATACACACACATTATCATTCTCTGACTACATTGTAAGTGCTTTGAGGGCAGGTACAGTTTGTCTTTCATCTTTGTATACCCAGAAGTTAGCTTGCCCTATAGGAGGTACTTTATTGATTGATTATTGTGGGAAAACTTGTGTGTGGGGGGGTGGTTTGGTGGTTTTTTGTTTGTTTCAGTTCAGTTATAAACAAGCTGTCTGAGCTTATGCCATTTATGCCAACATTTCTGTCACTATGAATATATCACTTAATTAATCTTTTATTTATTTTTGGTTTTCAACATTCATTTCCACAAAATTTTGAGTTAGAAATTTTCTCCCCATCTTTCCCCTACCCCCACCCCACGATAACAAACCTAATGAATACCCCTTCTGTCAGTCTCTTCTCTCTTATATCCTCCACCATCCCCCCTCTAACTTCTGGTAGGGTAAGATGGATTTCTGTACCCCAGTGCCTATATATTTTATTTCCCAGTTGCATGTAAAAATTACTTTTTTTAACATTTGTTTTTAAAACTTTGATTTCTAGATTCTTTCCCTACTTCCCTCCTTACTTACCCTCACTGGGAATGCAAGTGAGTCAATATAGGTTGTATATGTGTAGTTACGCAAAACATTTCCATAGTAGTTATATTGTGAAAGACTAACTATATTTCCCTCCATCCAGTCCCACCCCTCATGTATTCTATTTTCTGCTTTAACCCTGTCACTTTTCAAAAATGCGTGCCTCTAACTACCCTCTCCCCCAATCTGTCCTCCCTTCTATCATCTTCCCTGTTATCCCCTTCCTTCCTACTTTCCTGTAGGATTAGATACCCAATTGTGTGTGTATGTTATGAATATGTCACTTAATACCTCTGGGCTTCATCTTCCTTATTTATAGTGAGGTCTGAAACAGATGACTTTCGAGGATCCTTTTAGTTCTATAATTCTCATACCCTAAAACTCAGTGTGTAGCCTAGGACTTTTCCATTCAAATTAGCTTACCCTAGTTCTAATTATAACTCTCTTGACACTGTTACTGAAAATACATTTGAATTGTTGGATATTTAGCCTTTTCATTCTTGCCTTTTAAAAATCAAATATGTGCAGTTTTAGCTTTGGGATATTATATGACAGTAATAATTGCAGAAACTATTATTTAATCATGGCTTATATAAAGAAATAATTAAATCCACCAACTGGAGATAAAATTTCCTCTCAAGGGAAGTCTAAAGTAGCAATAAAAAGCTACAGTCCAGTATAATCTATTATTTCCTAGAAAACTATTGCCAAGCAACCCATGACCTTATAACAACAAACTGCTCAGTGTTCCTTTTGCTTACAGAGCCGCTAGGGTTTGGTAGGAAATTGAGTGAAATATTTTCAGGATCTGGGAGGCTCTTGTGTAGGTCCGATATACCTTGGGATAGTCTTCATAAAGAATTACAGGCACATGTTGCAGTGAATAAAGTGCAGTGTTTGGAGTCAGGAGTATCTGACTTAAAATCCAGCCTCACGAGGGGCGGCTAGGTGGCGCAGTGAATAGAGCACCGGCCCTGGAGTCAGGAGTACCTGAGTTCAAATCTGGCCTCAGACACTAAACACAAAAAACTAGCTGTGTGACCTTGGGCAAGTCACTTAACCCCAACTGCCCTCCAAAAAGAAAAAAAAAAACATAAAATCCAGCCTCACTCACTTGCTAACAGTGTGATCCTGGATAAGTCACTTGACCTCTAGGTTTACCTCACTTTCTTCAACTATAAAATAACCCATATCTCACAGGGTTGTTGTGAAGATCAAGTGAGATAGTGTTTATAAAGTGTTTAGTACAGTAGTTGGCACATAGCAGGTGCTTCATAAATAAACGCTTCTTCCCTTTTTCACAGAGTTGGAAGGCAATTCGTTGGCAATCTAGTCCACCTGGAATTTCCTCTGGCTAGTTCCAAATTCCTAAAAAAGCCTTTGCTTAAAGATTTCCTATACGGAAGAACAGCTGTCTTTCAAGCTCTAATTGTTTGCAGGTTTTTATTTTTATCAAGGCTAAATTTCCTGCTTAGTATTTTCTACCCATTGCTCTAAGTACTGATGTATTTAACAAAGCAGAATGATTATAATTTTTCTTCCAGCTAATAGTCCTTCAGATACTTAAAAGTGAGACTATCTAGACCAAAGCAGGTAATAGATGAGTAGTTAAGCAAACAGATAAAAAACACGACACAGAGGCATTCCATCATAGAGGCATTCCATAAGCTTTCAGTTATCTTGAAATTTTAAGAGCCCTCTTCCTGCTAGAGGTAGAATTGGTCATAATTTCTTGACTAGCCTCAGTGATACTTTTATCTTTCAAAAGGTGGAAGAACTAATTAAGGGGACCTCTACTCAGTATAAATAAATCTTTATCTGTCTTCTGAATGTACCTCACATTTCTCCAACTGCCTGTGAGATCTCTGTTTTTTCCCCCAGTCAAAGTAAAATAAAGTTTATTAAAGATTCACCATATTGGGTAGACTTTTAAGGAGCCTAAGCACTTCTGAGGCTTGTACTGACAAGTGGGCGAGACTGAATCTGAGCTAGATTGAATCTGAGTCCAATTATACTTTTTAAGGAGTTGTTTTCCTCAGGTGCTACACCATATTCCATGGTTGGCCTGGTGCTTCCAAGGAAGGCCTGGCCACTCACCTGTTGCTGCGCCAAGGTGGCAAAAGGAGCTGGCCATTCACCTGGTACTGTGCCAGGGTCCATGGGAGGCCTAGCTGCTCACTTGACTAATTGGAAAAGGAGATACAAAAACTAACTGAACGGAATAACTCCTTGAAAAATTAGAATGGACAGGTGGAAGGTAACTTCATGAAACATCAAGAATCAATTAAACAAAACCAAAAGAATGAAAAACAGAAGAAAATACAAAAAATTTCATTGGAAAAAACAACGTGGGAACTAGATCCTAAACTGATAATTATTGACCATGTTCACTTCTCCCACTGCCCCCTCAACCCTCTCAGGAAAAAAAAGACTTAGTCTTCATTCTGAGTTCTTTTAGTTATAAAGAAATAGGCAGCACAATTTTGTAATTACTCTTCTGGAGTTATGGTTGATTATTACTCTGATTAGAGTTCCTAATTCTTTTAGAATTTTTTATTCTGTGTTTGTCTAAGTTGTTCTCCCAGTTCTGTTCACTTCATTCTGCATCAGCCATATAAGTCTTCCCAGGTTTTTTGGTTACCATCACTTTCATCATTAGTTACAGTACAAAAATATTTTATCACATTTATATACCATTACTTGTTCAGCTGTTCTTCAACTTATGGACACCCATCCAGACTCCCTTACTTATTAGCAACATCTAGAAGAGCTGTAAATATTTTTGTATATCTTTAGGGTTTGTTTTTCTTAAGCCTAATCCCTCTCAGTCCACTTTCTCCCTTCTCACTTCTGCTTTCTTCTTTCTTCCTTCCCTCTTCCCTCCCCCTTCACCTATTCTCTTCCTATTTCCTTGTTGAATGAATGAATTTTTGTGTATGTATTCTTCCCTTCTTTGACCAGTTCAAATGAATGAAGTTCAAGTGTCAGCCATCTCCCCTTTGTTTAGATATCTACTTTTGTACCTTTTATGTGTAAGTTTCCTAGCTTTTTTTCTCTTCCCCACCGTATTTTTTATCTTTTCCTCATAAGACAAGTCCCAAGCCTGCCTAATTATAGATTCCCTGTGTGAACCTTGATGATAATAGGATTCAAAGAGGACACAATGTAATATCTGTCAATATTAGAATATAAGCAGTTTATCCTTATTTGTTCTTTTATCACTGTTTGTTTACTTTTTAATGTTTCTCTTAACTTTTGTGTTTGAACTTCAGAGTTTTTCCATAGTCCTGGTCTTTTAATCAGGAATTCTTAGTTCTATATTTCATTAAAGGGTTCATTTTTCCACTAGAGAATTAAACTCAATTTTGCTAGGTAATTTATTCTTAGTTGTAAGCTTATAGTCTTTGCTCTCTATATTATCTTATTTGTCACACTATACTCTTTTATAGTGGTTATTGCTTAATCATTTGTGATTCTGATTTTGGCTCATTGGTACTTGAATTCTTTCTGACTACTGTCAATATTTTTTTTAACCTGGTCACTTAGATTTTGGTTAATAATTTTGCTAGGAGTTTTCGTTTTAGGATTTATTTCAGGAGATAGCTAGATTTCTACTTTGCTGTCTGGTTCTAAGAAATCTGGGGATATATTGTAATGGGAATGAGAATTAGAATGTCTTCCCTGTCCCTTAATAGGACCTAGGAGGGAGTTTGAAGCTTCTCTGCTGTGAAAATAAACTTTGCCCCCTAGAGTTCACAGGAAGCTTCCCTGTTGTGAAGATAATCTCTGTCCCCTGATAGGCCGAATGTAGTCACATGGAGCCTGTGGTGGGAAGAATTTGCTGAGAAGAAGCAGAGCCCACAGATAAGCTGGCAGAGAGCTAGCCAGACAGTTGGAGATAGTTAGGGACAGAAGAGATAGAGAGTTTTGTGAGTAAAGATTGATCTTGTATTGGTTTGTTGGAAGGCTAAAGGATGGCATGGCTCTCAGCATTATTATGACTTCTGAACATCTTTGGTACTATGATGGAATCTGCTTACTTGTTTGGGGATTCATTTTTTTGGTATCTAAATAAATCCTTCAGCTTTATCCTCTATCTGGAGAGTTTGGCATATTTTGTGGTCGAACGTCATGCGATACTTATAGTCACAGTCTTTATTGTGACCATGGGTGCTGTAAATATTGCATTGGCACTACATATGTCTAAGTTAATATTTTGGTAATGGAATTTTAAGTAGTTCAATGATTCATAATTTTTTTCTCCTTTATCTATTTTATAGGTCAGTTGTTTTTGCGAAGAAGTACCTTACATTTTCTTCTATTTGTTTTTTTTTTTTTACTATTTTGACTTCATTTGAATATTTCTTGTTTCATGGAGTCATTGGCTTCTATTTGATCCTTTCTAATTTTTAGGGAGGTTTTTGTTATGTTTTGGGTTTGTTTTTTTTTTTGGCTTGGGTAAGGTTTTATTTTTTTTTTTCACCCTTATGTCAAGCTTTTAATATCCTGTTCTCAGTGTACATAGAACTCTCCGTTTCCCTATTCCCTTGGCTAGAAAAAGTACTTTTTCTTTACTGTTCTCATCAGGATTCAATCTAGTGAGTTTTCTAGATCCGTTTAAAGGTATGTTGGGGAGGAGTGCCTTCTTCATTGCTTTTTGCTACTCTGTATTCTTGACCCTGGCCCAGAGGGTTTTGAAGAGAGTGAGATAAGAACTGGAGGCATCAGCTGTAGACAGCTTTTTCAAGGAGATTAGCCACAAAAAGAAGGAAAGATGTTAGGATGATGGAGATGTTTAAAGTTTTTTTCAGGATGGCATAGATGGAGGCAGAGTCAAGATGGCAAGAACAGCAGAACGAAATATACCCTAGTTCTTCCACTAATGCTTGCTTCACACTGATCTAAAAAACACAGTAGACCAAATTTTGATAATGAAATCCGAGAAAAAGTTGCAGTAAATCATTTTTCCAGCCCATGTTGGCTCAAGGAGACAAAAAAATCTGAGGACAGCAGAGGTAGGATCTGTCCAGGAGAATGCTATTGGACATTCTACAAGCCAGGGAATGAAGGAGAGCCCTAGAGCAGGAAGAGATCCCAGGGAATTCTTGAACTAGCATAGGGTACAGGAACAGGTGCCAACTGGCGGCTCTGTCATTCTCTTTCCTATTCTGGGTCAGAGATCCAGGTTGGTCTGTTTGTGGTTGTGGGCCCTAGCTGTGTACTGATCAAGGAACACATTTACAAGCAAATACTAGCTAGCTACAGGACTCTGCTCCCAGGAATAGAGCAAGGGTGCAGTGGTAGCCTTTAACCTAGGCTGAAGACTGCAGGAGAATAATCAGGAATTCTATATTGTTGAAAACCTGCAGTTCTCCAGCATGATCTGTAAAAGCAACAAAGGAATTCAAGAGAACAGAAATTCAGCTTACAGTTTCCCCCTCTGTGCACAGAGTGTAGCATAAAGCCCAAAGTCAAGAAGTAGATTGGAAGGATGGAAAAAAAAGCAAACAAACCCAGAAAAAGAACCCTTTCATGAGGAATTATTATGGTAACAGGGAAGCTCAAGACACACATCCAGAACAAAAGAATAAGTGTGGGAAAAAAGATCTAAAAAGTGATTTTAAAAACCAAATTAGAGTGGTAGAGAAAAAAAAATGGGAAAAGAAATGAGTTATGGAAGAAAGATGAAAAGAGAATTAATAGCTTGGAACAAGAGATACAAAACCTCACCCAAGAAAATAAGTCCCTGAAAATTAGAAGTAACCAAGTAGAAACTAATGACTCTATAAGACTTTGAGAAATATTAACAAAGTCAAGTTATTTAAAAAAATAGAACACGAGGTTTCTCATAATAAAAACAACCGACTTGGAAAACTGATTGAAGAGAGATATTTTAAGAATCATTAAATTTCCTGAACTACCCTATGATATAAGAAGGAATTTAGACCTCATAATTCAAGAAGTCATAAGAGCAAACTGCTCAGATCTTTTTGAACCAGAGGGCAAAATAGAAATTGAAAGAATTCACGTATTACTTCCTCTGCTAGAAAGCTCCTAGTTTTATTATCATCTCAGTGGTTTTTGTGTTTTAAATTCTGTTAATCTCTCTTTTGATTTTTCAGAATTTTTATTTTGGTGCTTAATTAGGAGTTTTTAATTTGTTGATTTTATAGTTTTGTAGCTTCATGCACAATATTGATATAAAAATTTAAATAAGATATTAGCAAAGAGGCTACATCACTATATCATAATGATTATATACTATGACAGTTGCATTTATGCAAAGAATGCTGAACTGGTTCACTATTAGGAAAATTATAAACATGATTGCCTATATCAATAAAAATGATTTTATCAATAGATATAGAAAAAGGTTTTCACAAGATACTACACCTATTTCTCTTAAAAACATTAGAAAACATAGAAATAAATGAAGGTTTCCTTAAAATGAAAAGTAGCATGTATTTTAAACCAAGTGTTAGCATTAACTGTAATAGCACTATGCTAGAAACCTTTTCAGTAAAATCAGTGGTAAATCAAGGATGTCCATTATCATCATTAATGTTCTTTATAGTGCTAGAAATTGGGTTGTAATAAAAGAAAAAGAAATCAAAGGAATGAGTTCAGGAAAAGAGGAAATAAAATGATCGCTATTTTTGCAGATGTTATGTTGGTTTACTTAGAGAATTCCAGTGAATCAACTAAAAACTAATTAAAATAATTCATAATTTCAATAAATTTATGGGATATAACATTAACCCACAGAAAGTATCAACATTTTTTATATTACCAACAAAATCCATTAAGAAGATATAGAACATGAAATTTGATTTAAATTAACTACAGTTAATTTAAACTGCAGTTTAAACACCTGGGAGTGTATCTGCCAAATCATACATAGGAACTCTATGAGTAAAAGTAGAAAATCCTCTTTATATAAATGAAAACAGATCTAAATAATTGGAGAAATATTAATTCTTTATGGGTAGGGTAAGCAAATACAAAATAATGACAGTACTCCCTAATTTACTTATTAAGCACATCCCAAACTACCAAAACTTTTACTTTATAGAACTCTAAGGAAATAATAAAATTTGTCTGGAGCAACAAAAGGTCAATGTTATCAAGGAAAATAATGAAAAAAGTGGAAAGAAAAGATCCTAATAGTACTAGATCTGAATCTGTTCTATAAAGCTATAATCATAAAAACAATTTGATACTATATAAGAAATAGTGACATTGATCAGTGGAACTGATATGATACTTAGAAGCAAATGAGCATAGTAGATTAGTTTTTGATAAAACAAGATTACCTGTTACTGGGCCAAGGGCTCACTATTTGACAAGAACTGTTTAGAAAACTAGAAAGCAGTCTGGTAGAAATGAGATATAAAGCAACATCTTGTGTCCTATACCAGAACAAACTCCACGTAGGTATATGATTTAGACATAAGCAGTAACATCATAAATATATTCCAGGACTACAGAAGAAATTACTTATCAGATTTATGGATTGGGATATTGTTAATAACCAAATAAGAAATAGTTACGCAGAAGGCAAAGTGGAAATCTTATCACATAAGATTTTTAAAAAATTTTATTGGCTTGTTTATTTACTTTTAGTTTACAAGATTCAGTTCCAGAATCACTTGAGTTTCAGATTTTCTCCTCTCCCTTTTATACTTCCCACTCCCTCATGGTGGCATACAAGCATGTATAAGATCTTCAAACACTTTCACATTGTACAATAGTCTGGTTGTATAGAAGCGTTGTAACCAATGGAGTGAACAATGGGGAAAAAAAAGAAACAAAACCAAACATGGAAAAGAATGATAGCATGTATTGCTTCAGTCTCCTTTTAAACTCTTGTCTTTCTAGATTTTTCTCTGAGTGTAGATATCTCCTTCTATTCTGAGACTTGTAGAGTTGTCTTTTAACTGTGCATTGCTGAGAAGAGTCCAGTTTATCAAGGCTGATCGTCACACATATGATGTATCTGTGACTGTGTACAAATTTTTCCTAGTTCTGCTCTTCTCACTTAGCATCAATTTGTATTAAATAAGATTAAAATTTTGCATAGATAAAACCAGAGCAACTAAAGTGAGAAGGAAACCAGCGGAGGGGAGACTTTGCAGCAAATTTCTTTGCTAAAGATATTTCTAAGGTAGTTAATGAACTGATTTAGATTTAAAAGAATGAGTCATTCCCAACTGATAAATAATAATTTAAAAAATAGGCAGTTTTCAGTGGAAGAAATCCAGGTCCTCGGTTGCCATAGGAAAAAAAATACTTATTCACAATATCAATCAGACCTGCTTAGGAAAATGATTTTGGCTACTTGTTGAAGAGGGATTGGAGTAAGGAGAAGTAGTGGAATTAAGTAAGAAGCTGTTAAGGTAGGTGAGAGTTGATGAAGGCCAGATCTAGGGTAGGGGTTGTGAGAAGAGATAGAGCGACCTGTGACAGAGATGTGGAGACAAAAGTGTCAGTATTTGGTCACTGAATATGTGGGTGTATTGAGAGTGAGAAGATGAATCTAGGTAAATGGAAGGATAGTGATACCCTTAGTAGTAATTTGGAAGTTTGGAAGATATGAATAGGTTTAGGAAACAGATAATAAATTTTCTTTTACACATACTGAGTGTGATATCCTTGGAACATCTATTTTGAAGTGATCACTAGCAAGTTAATGTTAGGGAATAGAGCTTAGGAGAGAGACTGAGGAAGGGTGACTCTGTGTGTGTGTGTGTGTGTGTATTTGTATGTATGCAGAGAATGTAATTAAACCTTATGGGAACTAATGAGGTCACTAAGTGAGAGGATATAGAGAGAAAAGAGGGCCCTGAAAAGACCCTGGGACTACAGCTGCAGTTCATGGGAAGGGGATCAATGAAAATCTAGTCCAGAAGACTGAGAAGTGATCATAGCAGTAGGAGGAGACCCAGAGAGGTTGGTATTTTGAAAATCCACTTCAGAGAAAAATGTTAAATGCTGCAGGGTAGGTAGTCAAAAACAATGACCCTAGGCACCCAAACTTAAAACCTTGGATTGGTCTTTGATTCCTCTTTTTTATTTCTTATATCTACTCAATCATCAGGTTCTGTTTTTTGTATTTTAATTTTTTATTGACTTGTTTACTTTTAGTTTACAATATTCAGTTCCAGAATAACTTGAGTTTTAGATTTTTCTCCCCTTCTTCCCCACCTCCTACCCCTGCCATGGTGGCATACAATCGTGTGTAGGATCTGCAAACTCTTTCGCATTGTACAATAGTCTGGTTGTATAGGTGTTATAGCCAATGGAGTGAACAATGAGAAAAGGGAAATAAAAACCAAACATAGAAAAGAATGATAGCATGCGTTGCTTCAGTCTCCATTTAACCTCTTGTCTTTCTGGATCTTTCTCTTAATGTAGGCATCTCCTTCCGTCCTGAGACTTGTAGAGTTCTCTTTTAACTGTGCGTTGCTGAGAGGAGTCCAGTTTTTCAAAGTTGGTCGTCACATATGTGATGTATCTGTGACTGTGTACAAATTTTTCCTGGTTCTGCTCCTCTCACTTAGCA